>JACWBX010004188.1:0-12270 GCA_014622435.1 Polypedilum pembai
AATTTATATTCAAAGAAACTTCTGAAATTTTGCTTTAACTTGGTACACACACAGAAATTCTAGTTTTTGTGATCAAATCAAAAAGCTGACAACTAAACATGTAGTTTTGCAACTCAACTTTGTTTTTTCATTTGTATTTAAGGTAAAGCCTCTGTTTCTATAAACGAATTAATTAACTCTGTTATTTGTAACAAACACTGTTCTGGGCGCCAAAAATGCGCTAAAGTACACCAATCCGCAATTGAGTACTTTCACCAATTTTTATAAAAACTTTATGTATTTTAAATAATTTTAACAAAATTCTTCTAGATAAACAAACCTCAATGAATTAATCAAAAATATAGAAAGTTATTTAATAAGAAATTTGATAAAGGTGCCTTGACACGAAAAGTTAGATTAATTTTAAACTTCGTATAAAACTTTTAATTCATTTTTAGAGTATATAGAAACTATAAAAAAAGACTCATTCAACTTCAAATTTCCATTTTTTTCTGTTTGATTTTTACTGAAAGCTTTTTTTGCTCTCTATTCTGATAAATAGTAATTTCGTGTCAACAACTCCCCGCCTGATTCTATTATAGAATAGAACAAAATAAAAGTTCTTTTTTGACTCGTGTGTTTCAACAAACATCATTGACTCAACACGAATTTGACCAGAAAAAAGCGGGGAAAAGCGTGAATGCTAGAATTTGGGACTTTTCAATTTGCTCTTTTTGTAAACGTGATAGGAGTGTCGCTGAACTAAAATGCCACGTCTTTCACGCTTTAATATAAAATATACCGATTCAGCATTTCATAAAAATAAATAAAACGCTGAAAACTATAAAATGAAGAGTCATGATTTTGTCCCGCTTTTATGTGTCAATTGATGATATTTTCAATTTACAACGAATTGTGAAAAATCTTTGCTGCTCGTGTAAATAGTACATTTTTCTTGCAAAGTGAATGTTTCTTTAAGCTAATTTAATTTGTAGAATTTGTAATTTTAACCTACAGCTTTGTCAAGGATTATACAAAATATAAAGAAATTTTTTAGCTGTTGCGAACTACAATTCAAGTCAGTAATAAATTTTTGCCAATCAAAATTAGGCTTTTTTAATTTAATTAATCGACAGAGTATATAATGAAAACGTCAAAATTCTACAAAACTATTAACATTGCTTAATTAGTTGATTTCTGATCAACAAAATGTTGAAAGCAAAAATGAACAAAAAATCCAATTACTTATTAGTCGCTTCATTATGTTGAGAGCAGCACTTCACAAAAATTTAATGAAGAATTCTCTCATTTCTCTTAGTTCTTATTACGATGATTGCTCTCACATACTCATTTCTGACTGAAATTAAATTTACTTTGAACGAATGAAAAAATAAGATAGGGAAAATTGTAATTGAATGTGTCTGTCAAATATAGAAAATGTGAAAGGAATTTCACACTTTGAGTATATACCTATATAAGCATCATACCTTGTAACATGATCCTAATTAAATTAAAGCTATTCCATTATTGAATAGAGTTAGAGATTGTGACTTTGATAAATTGATTAGACTACCATCACATCTTCCATAGATGCATAGGTTAAATACTTCAAAATATATTTTATATGCTTGTGGTAAAAGTTCAGTTAACTTCTAATTAAATTTTAGTTAGATTTTTCAAAACGGGTAAATTTCCGTATATATTGATTGAATTCATCCGAATTTACCGAACTTTATTCATGTAAAAAAGGAAAAGCTGTCCAAATAAAGCCTATCTATCTCATCATTCAATATTGATGACTTCCATACTCATAAATGAACTAAGTTTCATATTGATTTTCATTTCTTCATTCTCTCTCGCCTATCATTCATTCTCTCTTGCCAATAAATGTATCGGAAACAAAAAGAAAAACAAATGGACAGGCAACTGAGAAGAAGACAAGTTTTTTGAGAAATTCTACCTTAATTCACCACAATACTCTCTATTTGGCACAAAAAAGCAATTTTAAAGTGCTCGAGACATGGCTGAATAAATAATGCACATTACATTCTGTGGTTATGCAAAAAAGCACTTTGGAAATCTAAATAAAAAAGTGCTGCTTGCAGTGTTATAATGATGTTGAAAAATATGGTAAAGAAATTATTTTTCAATTTATTTACGAAAATTGTACTTTTTTTGATGTAATTTAAATAAGAAAATATTTTGTGAGCAAAAAGCCATTTCTTATTTATTCCCCATCGAGTAATATTTTAAATTTTTGATGAAGTAGAGCAAGTAAGCAATCAGTCATCTAACGTAAATAAAAACATAACAAAATTTTATGGGTTTAAAATTGTATTTACGAGTGAGATATGTGCAATTTGATTATGTGTCGCTGATTCAATTTTTTCTCACTTTAATAAAACATTCAAGAGGAAGCGAACTCATTCATGGCATTATAAATTGTGTTGCTACTATGATATTTCAAAAGGTTTCTTTTATTACAATGGATTACAATAATGTCGTTCATGTTATATTCGCGAAAGTTACATGAGCTCTGTTCTTCTTATACTCCATAAATTTCTACTGAACTGTTAACTTGGCGCCCAAGAAATTATGATATCATAACAACTACTTGAATTTAACCTTAACGCAATATTATCTCTTCTCAGTATAAGCTTCTTATAGAAGTAACATTTCTTTTTAAAACATAAGTATGATGATAAGTAAATTGAAAATTTCACAATGTATATTTTACACTAATCATTTCTTGAAAGAACTAAAAATTTCGCATGTTAATGCAGCATTTCTATTATTCATTATTTTCTTCTTCTTATGTTTCTTGCTGTATTTATTGTGTTGTAAGAAATTATGATGATGATGTTTTAAGGAAGGAAAACCTGAGGCAATGAATGGATAAAAGTGTATACTAAGTATATACTCTTTAGAACTCTTTATGAATATTTGAATAAAGAGAGCTGAGTATTGTTTCCGAGTTGATACAACATATCTTTTTTCAACTTTTGTTAGCTCATTATATTTTTAAATTCTCTAATTTTAAATTTTCATTCTTCAATAAATTGCAGAACTTTCATTTAATGGATTATTTTTCACATTGTGTAGTTTCATTTAAGTAGAAGAGATAAAATTACAATAACATTGAGTATAATATAGAATTATGCTTGCATGTATTCCTGACTTTTAGCAGAGAATTAATATTGCATAAAAAGAAGCTTTATACAAGCTTTTTTTAAATCCAAGTTTCGTGAGAAAGAAATAACATTATTCTAGTTTACTAAATAGGTATAACTTTGTTTATTATTTGCATTAAATGATACTTTAAATTGGTTTCATAACATTTGAAAAATTTTATTTTAAATGTTATACGTTTTGTAATGAAGACGGTAGAGTATGGATGGTATCGATATCGATTACCATGGATACATTTTCTATTATGGGTAACTTATTATTATGACTTTTACAGAAAGATTTTCTCAAAAGAGAAGTGAAATACAATCAAACCCACATCTACGATCACAATTTTATTTATTTTCAAACTTTTCATTCATTTACCCACGTATTTTTGAGAAAAGTTTCTTTTGAAAGGACGAATTTCTACAAACTTAAATTATTTTTCTTTTCAATGAAATATGTTGTGATAAGAAATTAAATGAGAGTCGTCAAAATACACAACTCGATGAAAAGAAATGTAAAAATGAAGGTCAAATTATTCCTTATATTTGCATCTGTATTTGAATGTTTGATAAACATTAAATTAAAATAAATAATGACACAATAACGTATATATACAAACTTATTTAAAAGTTTATTGCGACTCACTCAAATCTGAAATTGTTTTGTACTGTATGAATGTTAGATGAATGCATGCATACATATCCTTTTATGATATACTCACACGTTACATTCCAAAAAATATTTTAATGATAACATGCCAAAAATTATATACATACCTTCACAGATAGGGAGAAAAAAGTAGAAAGTTTATGCAAACAACCATGAAATGAAATGTGCGCACATTTTTTATTTATTAAATACCTCTCTCTTTCTCTCTCTTTTATTTTTTTTTTCGCTTACTTGTGCTCTGCATTTTGTGCACGCTGTCATAAATTTTAATTTGAATAGAGAATGAATGTACGAGAAGAGGAAAAATATGAAATTATAGAGAAATGCATTTTATTTGCATGCATTGATGCATTAAAATGGAACTTCACTGATTCGATGAACTTTGTATTTCCTCGTGCCATCAATACAATGGACTGTGTTTATTATATAAAATTAATATTTTTTTCTCTCAATAGATAATTGATGACCATTATCATATGGAGCATCGTTCAATTGCAAAACGATCAATTTCGCCTTCACATCATCATCAAAGACGCTTAAATGAAGACAATAGAGTGATGTGGTCGGAACAACAGCGAGCTAAATCAAGACAAAAACGTGACTTTACTCGACTGAAACCGAAATCAATTTCTAAACTCTTAAATGATCCAAAATGGTCAAGCATGTGGTATTTAAATGTAAGTAAATTTTCCTATTTCTAGCATTTTATCAATCGTCATCAAAAAAATATTATTTTCAATTAAATTGCTACCATATCACCATGAACAAGTGGCATAAATGAATCTATCTATAGATAAAGCTCTCAATGAAATTGTAGTTTGAAAAAAAACTTATACATTGCGAGAATGTGTAGAGAAGAAGAAAAAATTGAATATTTTTATGATCACTTGAAATGACTTCTTTTCAGCACACGTAATGCTACTCACATTGAAACTATTTATATTTCTACAGAAAAATATTCAAATATGCATAGCCATTCAATTTTCCTGTAAATTGTTAAAAAATGTGCGCAATATTATTAAGAATGAAATTGTAATTCATCAATAAAAAAGAGAAATATATTTTATTTATAGTCAATCATGCTGCGACATTTGAATACCATCCATGCATGAATTTAAAGAAATTGAATCGTTTCATGATTTAACATTACAAAATATACCTACAATACTGTATATCACAATGGTTATAAATGTTTAGACATATTCACACATTGCATATTTCTATTATTCTATCCTTACTTTTTTTCTATCTGTACAACTCCTATAAAAGACACGCTAGGGAAAATTTATTGTTATCGAAATTCAATTAATTTGAAATTGCTGTAACTCACTTTCTTTTACGATTGTCATTCTGTAAGCTCTTTGCCACATACATCATTCTTTCTCCTCTTAGCAAAGAAATCCCTTACGAAATTTTCAAAATTACTTGCTATAATCGAATTTTTAAAGATGACTGCAAATTAAATTGTGGAAATTTCCCACATATGAGCATAAGAGTGAAAATAAATCTATTTTTCATTCTTAAGAAATAAGAAGAATAAGAGTTTGTGTGAATGACAATGTATAAAAGATAGAGGAAAACAAAAAAATTTATGCAAAAGCACGTTTGCATAATCATTTAATTTTCATTCTTAATAGAGTGCCACAAATAAAATTCGTTTAAGATTGAATTATCCAGAATGAGAAGAAATAGACACTCAAAAAGTTTTTTTATAAAACAAATGAGTGTAAAATTTTTGAATTAAATAAAAAAATATCACATTTTACTTTCATAGCGCGGCGATGGACTAGATATGAATGTAGTCCCGGCATGGCGTGAAGGCATCACTGGTAAAGGAATTGTTGTAACGATTCTTGACGATGGATTGGAAACAGATCATCCTGATTTAGAACGAAATTATGTAAGTATTTGATATGTAAATATTTGTATTATGTCAGAAAGTGTATATAATTTTTTTACAAAAAAAAAATGTTGAAATCGTTTTGAAAGGAGCAGTCTAAATTTTAGTTTATTTAAAATTGTTTAAAAATAATTATATAGAAAAATATCAATCATAAAAAGCAAGCTTTCACAAGAAAAATTTCCAATTTAAATACAGCAAAAGAAGATGTATTTAAAAGTTATCGGAAGCTGCACGATCAATAGCATAATTTATTATACAAAAGTTTTAGAGCAATTTGAAATATGCAAATTGTATAGCAAAATCTCACTCACTCAACACCTAATTAATTTTCGTTGTCGTAGCAATTTTTTCTACAAACGAAACCGCAGCATCATCTTATCGCTTGCGAATGCTGATTACCTTTAAACAAAAACTTTTTCATCGCTTTTTCTCTTTGGTGAGGGTGTATTCAGCTATGAAACTTGATGAAAATTCTAAAATGGAAAAGTTTTTTGTTAAAACTTTGAAAAATGAAGAGGGTTTGATATGAATTTCTATGGAATTTTTTTATTTAAAATATAAAATACCAATTTGAATTAGAGAACAAACTTACTTACTATTTTCAAAAATTTATAAAAAGGAAAATAACTTTTTACTTTTCATTTATATAATTCAAAATAAAAGAAAGGAGACGAATATAAATCTATTTGCTCTCCACTTGTCTCATTCATTCACATCTAATTTCCATAATAAAAAAGAAAGAAGAAGAAAGGGAGATGGAAAGAGGAGTTGCTAAAATAAGAAAACGTTCTTCTCAAGCATTATAAATTGTCTTTTGAATAAGAATGGAATTCTGAAGGAGCCACAAACATTTTTCTTCGCATACATAAAGTCTTTGCGCAAGAGATTGAAATAAAAAACTTAGTAGATTAAAAGCTCCTCCTCTCATTCTACTCACTTTCTGCAGTCATTTTGTGTGCTTTAAGGAACTAATCAATTATCACATGCTTCAGTAAGCTAAAACATAAATTTATTTATGACCCATTTTCTTGTTTTTTTTTCCTTTCCTAAAAGGATCCTGAGGCTAGTTGGGACGTGAATGGTCATGATGCCGATCCTATGCCTCATTATGACATGACTGACTCGAATCGACATGGCACGCGTTGTGCTGGTGAAGTAGCAGCCACAGCTAACAATTCTCTTTGTGCAGTTGGGATCGCTTTTAACGCAAAAGTTGGCGGCGTACGGATGCTCGATGGAGACGTGACAGATGCTGTGGAAGCACAATCATTAGGTTTAAATCCTCAACATATTGACATTTATAGGTAATTCGTAGAATTTGTTATTTGAAACAATAGGAAATGAAGCAAAAAATTTTGGTTGTTTTTGTTTAGTGCATCATGGGGACCCGATGATGACGGTAAGACAGTTGATGGTCCGGGTGAAATGGCAACCAAAGCGTTCATTGATGGTGTGACGAAGGGACGCGATGGCAAAGGAAGCATTTTTGTATGGGCCTCTGGCAATGGTGGACGTGAACAAGATAACTGTAATTGCGATGGCTACACAAATTCAATATGGACCTTATCGATTTCAAGTGCCACTGAATTTGGCGATGTACCATGGTATTCTGAAAAATGCAGTTCTACGCTTGCCACAACATATAGCAGTGGTCAGCAAAATGAAAAACAAGTTGTAACAACAGATCTACATCATATGTGCACATCTTCACACACCGGTACATCTGCATCAGCTCCACTTGCCGCGGGAATTGTTGCACTTGCATTGGAAGCAAATCCAAAACTAACATGGCGTGATATGCAGCATATTGGTAAGTGCACATGCAAATCAATAAAATTTCTCATTAATTTATTCAATTTATCATCAGTTGTTAGAACTGCCAATCCTGCAAATTTGGGTAAATTACCGAATGAGTGGTCGGTAAATGGTGTTGGACGAAAAGTATCTCACTCTTTTGGCTACGGGCTGATGGATGCAGCTGCTATGGTTCGTTTAGCACGAGTTTGGGAAGAAGTGCCTGAACAGCAACGTTGTGAGATTCACAGTCCGCATCTTGATAAGTATGTTTAAAATTACCATCTAATTATTTGAACAATTGCTATTTAAAATTTTCATGACTAAACACACAAGTGAAACTTATTTTGATAAATTTTCTAATTAAATAATTATTTACTAACGTTTATCGTTATACTCACCAGACCAATCCCACCGAGACGAAATGTAACATTTACATTGAAAGTGGATCACTGCAAAGGCGTCAATTATTTGGAGCATGTGATTGCGAGAATTTCTCTAACAACTCAACGACGTGGTGATATTGTGATTTATTTGACATCGCCATCTGGCACGCGAACGTGTCTTTTGACGGAGAGGTGAATAGTTCGATTTTTCATCCTTATTCACGATCATCAATCATATTGCTCTTTCAGAGTCCATGATGTATCGCGCTCTGGCTTCAACGAATGGCCATTCATGACTGTTCATCAATGGGGTGAAGCGCCACACGGTGTCTGGGAGTTGGAAATTCATAACAAAGGCCGTTATATGGGTAAATTTCCTCTATTAATAACAATAATCCATTCATTTTCAATCAAATTTATTAACTTGCAATTGTGTCTTTGCTAACTGACATTTTTCGGTGATGGACTACTAATCATGATACTTGTATTCTTTTTTCCCTTCCGCTCTTTCTCTCTCTCTATTTTACTTTCTTCTTCCTCTCGTGTGTGATATTGTTTGTCAATAGAATATGCATTGTTTCGATATTGGACTTTGGTATTGTATGGAACTGTTATTTCTGCACAAAAGAACGACGACTTAGTACGACAGAAAACGAATAGCTCACAATCATTGAGTAATAATAGTACAAATAATCGTCCCAAGTCACAGAACAATAAAAAGAACTTTCAGAAAGCAACAACATTGAGTCCGCAGGGAATGACACCTGCCAATGTGATTGGACGGAAAAATGGTAATACGAAGCAAAAGAATGGTAAAAATGCTAAGAATAATCAACGACCTGTGTCAAGTACGACATTACGTCCGACGTTGAATGTAACACAGAATGTCGGAAAAAATAAGACGTTGACGACAACTCCACTAAAAACACCACGACCTACAGCTAAGCTGCCAAGTATAAAAAGTAATTCTAATGGCAATAACAATGCCAATGACGATCTCAACGCATTAAGTTCATCAAAGCTGGATAAATACCAACCGTCTTATTCGAATATTTATGAAAAGTCCTCTGGAAAGGCAACCAAGCAAGTGAAAGAGAATTCTTTCACAACAGCACCGCGATTAGACGGGTTTACTACTTCAGCAACTCAAAATCCCTCCATGTCGAAAATGTTTGAGCGCTATGAAAAGATTCAAGAGATATTTCCACAACTTGAACCATACAAAGAAGTAAATAATCCAGTCTTTTTCACCGTAAGTAACGGAAAGCCATCCCGAGAAAATTCAAAGTCTTTCAGCAGCTTTGTATCGAGTTTCGATTCTGTACCACAAAAGAAAAACACACCATTGAATGAGGTGAAAGATGCACGTCAGCGCGTTACATCAAGTACTGTCGACGAAAACACTGGTATTGAAAATTTCTTCCCTTAAAGCATCAATTTTTCGCTTATTAGTTTTCTTTTCAATGTTGAACTTTATTTATCTTTTTATAATTTCCTTATTGATTTTCAATAGATATCAAGTCGTGCTTTGGTTAAACAAATTTTCCATTCTTTTTAAGTTTTCAAAACTTCAGATTTTCTTCTCTTTGTATGATAATTATTGTTTATAAAAGGATTCTAATAAATGTTTTCTTCTTTTGTTTTATGTGTATTATGTGAGTAGAATTTTTAAAGTTCATTTTTTGCACAAAATTGAAGTTTCTATTGAAATAAAAGCATAAGAGAATATTTACATGGCCCTTTATACTTGTTAAAATACAAATTATTTAAATCTCAACAGATATCAACTGTATTTTGCAATGAAAAAGCATTCGTCGTATGTATTTTCATATGAACGAAACTATGAACATTTATCTGTCTACAAGGTCTCTTTTCAAATAATTTCATTCCTTTTATTCCTTTGTGTAACTTCATCGGATGTATGTGTATGATGGATATTCATAATTTCTGTGAAATTGCTGACATAAAATAGAGAAAAAACCTTTTCTCCCTTTTTATGGCTTTTTCTTCTTTTCATTCACATGTTGTCATTATGATCGAGAGAAAAATTTCTGCAGTTTTCTCTTTTATATTTCTATCACGATTATATTAAGTTATGTTTGTTGCGTATTTTATCAAATGCTTTGTACTCAATTTTCAGTACTAAAACTGACTTTAGCAATATTTTATAAAAATAATTTTTATTTTAGAATATTAACTAAATATACAAAAAGCACTTTAAATTGTTAATATCAAAACCATTTTAATGAAAAATACTTAAAATGCGCTATTAGCGTGCTACAAATTATTAAAATTTTTCTAATTTTTTATTGCTTTTCACAAGCTTTTCATTTTGATGAAAGATGATGATGATTATTCATTTTCATTTTCATGCCGAAAAGAATAGAATAAAAGGGACGACGGTGAAGATAACCTTTTGACGGGCTTATCATTCAAATTTTGAAGAATAGAAGAATTGATGAGGAAAACTTACTTGACAAGATTAAAAGCTCGATTCAATCAACTGTTTGTATGTTATTCAATGTAAAAAAAATGCAAATCAAATATATAGAATGATGAAAATAGTTTCTTTAGAAATATATTGCTTAAGGATTCAATGTAAGCTAAGAAATAAATTTGTATCATTCAGACTTAGTAAAGTATTGTCATTTCTCATATCGAGAGAAAAGTTTTGTTCTTCATATTTTGTCTTTGACTTGATCATAATCTATTTTATTTTATTTTTTGATATATGACACTGTCATCTTATCAGTGTATAAAAACATTCTTTTCTATATCATACAAATGAATTCATAAAATTTTTCATACTTTATCGCTTGTACTTACTTTACATACATATTTGTAAAAATTGAAAGCATTTTTTAAAAAGCTACATCAAATCCTGTTACTCAACTGCTAATACAAAAAAATTGAAATCGAAGCTTTTCGTTTATTATTTTCTTTTTCGTTTATCATGCTGAATTGGACAACAAAAAACTCACACTCGCTCGTTGAATAAAATATGATAGTTGTGGGATGATACTGAAAGAAAATTTATGATCTGTTATGGATTTTAATTGTTCGTTCACTCACTATAGAGATCCCTGTCGGCTGCGGGTGTATATATAGCGTGTCTTATGCTTTATATTTAATTGCTTTCTAACATTTTGTGATTTATTTGACTAATTTTTTAATCTAACTATACATTTGTGCAGATTAAGCCATTATTTACAGTTAGGAGCTTTTTATTATTTTATTTATCTTCTATTTCACTGTTTAGTGCTGGTTTTCATTCTATCTAACCCGCATTCATTCCTTTCTCTACATACTGCTCTAACGATAAAAAATATAATTTTTTTCTCTCTTTCTCTCGCCTTTATTCGCTGTCATTTTCAGGTCAGATAACACAATGGAATCTAATTTTTTATGGCACGAATGACCCACCCCAAAAAAATGATCCACCACGTTATCTAAGTGGCAAGAAGACTGTCAATGAATTGATTCACAATTCATTGGAAAACTCACAATGGGGTTTTATTACGCAAGATGTGAGTATTTTTATTTCAAATACTTTTGCATTCTTCTTCCATTTCTCAGCCATTATTTAATGAGAAGTCAGACTGCTTCTTAAGTTTATATAATCTCATTAAAAACTATTTTTAATGACTTTGGTAGCATTGGAAATAAAATGAAAATGAGAAAAGGAGGATCAGAGGTGGACAAGAAATGAAATAAAAAGGTCAACTCTTTATACTAATCATTTATCTTCTTTCTTTTCTTTATTCTTTTATTATCACACACCTTCTCATGTCCCAATCACAAATAAACGAAAATAGGTTGCCGAAATGGAATCATCACATTCAGATGTTCAACGAACTGTAGACGACGACCTAACAAGTTCAGCATGTTTACGCTATTCCGATAATAATAAGAGCTTTTGCTTAGGTTTGTGTTTATTTATTTTTATACTAATTAGTTCACTACAGAGCCAATTGAGATAATTATGTTTTAAAGTGCTACTCTAAATTATGAAAATACCTTTTAATAATTATGATGATGACTGTTTTTGAAATTGTGAATATTTTCTCACAAAAAATAAAATCGAAAACTTTGACTTCTTAGGACTAACAAATTTAGTAAAAACTTAAATTTGAATATTTTCAAAATTTGTTAGTGTCAAAAATTTATTTCTGATTAATGTTACTCGGAAGACTAAAATATAATTTGGATTCATTTTATGAAGATATGTCTGTCCTTCTTTTAAACTAATTTCTCCTCAAAAAATGATCTAAAAATTATTTATGAATGTCATTAATTTCAATTAACGCAATTTTCATTGTGTTTGTGCAATTATTATTCAATCTGAATGCGAAATATTGTGAAAAG
>JACWBX010004188.1:21860-116405 GCA_014622435.1 Polypedilum pembai
TTTAGTCTTTAAAAAAATTCTATAAATTTGATAAATACATACATACAATTCTTTAACAAAATAAATATTAAAAGTTAAACATAAATTCTAAACAATTAAGTGAATTAACTTGTAGTTTACCAAATTCTGTTTGTAAAATGAAAATCTAACTTATTGTTTACATGCACATCAGCAAATATAAATAAATGATATGGCATTTTTAAAGAAAATATTCAAGTAGAATTTAATTAATTTTGTTATAAAATTTTTAGATTAAAGTATTAAGAATTAAAAAAAAAGAATTTCTGATTCATACTTTCTGATAAATTTAAAAACAAGCGTGACTAAACACGCAAATATGTACAATTTGTACATAAAGTTTAATTAAATATCATTAAGCAGGGAAATGTAGATTCCCATTTCTCTCTTTAATAAATTTTGATAAAACATTTTTATGTGAATTCATTTGAGAGTAAATACATTTCTGGCAGTTTTAATTTCATTTTAATTAGATTAATTTCAACAATAGCATTGTGATGAGATTATTCATTTGCAAAATTTATCTGCTTGTGTGCAGCTCTTTGATGGTTATGACAATACAAAGAATTATCTTTTGCATTTTTTTCCATAATAAGCCACATTTTGCAATTGAAAGTTTTGGCAAAATATAGAACTTCAACTAAATTCTTAAACAGAAAAATTTATTAAATTTGCTTTTCTTTTCTCTAAATCTTTAAAAAAATTTTAAGCATAAGATTCTTAATCAATTGAAAAGAACTTATATTTTAATTCTCGTTCGAGCATCATATAAATACCGCTAAAAGAAAATATCTTACATCCTTTAATCTCTAGAAGTTCAATTTATTCTTCACAAGAGCATCATACACATAAAATAATATTATAGGCTTAAATTAAAAGATGAAAGAATTTTCGAGAGAAACAATATTAATCTAAGTAAGGGTATAAGAAATTTTAAATAAATATGTTCATAAGAAAGTAGGTGTATCAAATATTTTTTAACATCATTTCCCTTCAACACGTGATATTTCAATCCATTTTATTTACTTCTTATGATAAGCAAAAAAAATTATTTGATATGATGTGTAGAAATTGATTATTTTTTCTACACCTAAATTCATAATTTCAAGTTTAACATTGAATCATCATGCAAACATTACACAGCAATACATTTGTTTTGACATTTAAACACATTGGAATTTCATTCATAAAATTTCCCTTAAGATTTACAAGACACTTTTTGGAAAATTCTGTCACTCAAATATTTGCTCTTTTTATTGAAATAAATAAAAGAAAAAAGACCCAAGAGCTCGTGTTTGGTCTCATAAAATCTTCGTTTTTAATTCATGATGAAAATTTTTTTGTAGATTGATTTTTGAATTTTTGCATCAAAACTTTTTACTAGAGCTTTTTTTATTTGTATTTTCGACTAAATTCTCGTTTATATGTTTTTTTTTCAAATATTGTTTTATCCACATTTACTTTTCTCTTTCTCTCTTTCTTTAATTCAATGAATTTTTGTGTTCTTTTTTGTGCTTGCTTTTCAATATGTTTTGTGTATAAAACTTATTTTTGCCTTGATTTCAGTGTAAATTTGAAGCATACCTATTTATTTAAAAAATTGCTGTGTTATTATCAATAAGGGTAACAACTGGTGACTAAGCAGAAAAATCAGGAGTTCTTTTTCTTATATTCAGTCAAAAAGAGGAAAAATGTTTGAATGAAAATCTCAAATTAAAAGTTGAAAGGGTTCTTGAAAAATAAAGTGAGGTAAAATTGAGATACATTTATACCAAGGGGAAAAATAACTCCGACGAAAGATTTTTAAAATTTGGCTTTTTTTCGTCATTGTTTTTAAACAAAGATTTTGTAAAGAAAATTGAATTTAAACGAGTTTTCCAACACTTATACCACTTAGATTACATTAATAGAACAATAAAAAATTGTTCTGAATATATTAAAAGAGTCAAAATGTTGAAATAGTAGAGAAAATCTGAACAATTTTTTTGGTCGTTTTTCGCTATTTTTATCATTGTAAACAAAAATTCTGTAAAATAAATTTGGACAACATTGTATTTAAACGAGTTTTTGGCTCTTACTAAGAATACATTAACATAACACTAAAGAAGTGTTCTAAATACATTTTAAGAGCCAAAATGATAGAATTGTTATGAAAATGCAATTTTTTGAAATTTTTCGTCAGAGTTATTTTTCCAAAGGGGATAGACACGGTGGTAAAGTGGCAAAAGTAGCAAACATTTTGCCACCGTGTCCATCATCCTGATTTTCCCCTTGCTTTACACTTACATTTGAAAATTATGATCTGATATTTTTTAAAGAGTAGCAACGGTCGTTTGGGAGATGTTTAATCCTTTTTATATACCACGTTACCTACCATATTCGTGTAAGTAATTATTTAAAATTTTGATTCTTTAGAAAATCGTAGAAACAATATCCGAAATATACTTCTTTTTTGAAAAAAATACTGGTTATGTTCTTTTAAATGATCTATGTTTTGGTTTTGTTTGCGAAAATTCAATTGAAATATTTATTAATATTTTCTTTTTATACACTGCTATATTTATATTATTTTAGGATGTATCAGGTGTACGAAGAATACAAGTAAGCCATCTATGGTATATTTATTAAATCTTCATGACTTTATTTTGTTTGTGGCGGTAATAAATTTTTTACATAGTTAGCATCTGGAATGTATTTTAATAACTGCAATAAATGTTTCCATGGTGTTGCACCTATAGCAATTTAGTTTTAATACAATTGATATCTTTTTGCCTCTGTAATGCAACGCAAATTATTTTCTAATTGTCTTTTTTTAAATCTTTAATAATTGTCCATTGTTTTAAATGATAGTTTTTTTTTTAAAAACAAATAATATGTGCAGTAATTTAATTTTAGATGATTTAAATATTTTAATTTTAAAAAAAGGTGTTGATGTATTAATATGACCTTTTCTATGGCAACGCAAGAGTATTATAATGCAGCAATAAACACTAGTTAATGCCTAACAAGCAGCAATAAAATAGCTAATAGTGACAAGAATGTGAATGGCTTCTTTATTTCATTGTCAATTAAAGCAATAATGTAGAGCGCTAGTGTCAGTGATATTAAAGTTTATCAATAAAATTTTCTGTCTCTTTCTTGAGTGATTGTAATCAAAACTTTTCATTCCTTCGCTATATGAGAAAAAAAGGAAAAACAATGAATTATCATGAAAAAGTTTTATGGAGTTTCTTTCGGTTTTTACCAAGACGACTTTTTTGCTGATATGAGCAATTGTAAAAGTTTCATCCTCAAGTTCAACATAAAAATTTATTACTTCACTCACTCGAAAACTTTTTACTTGTACACTATTTTTTCTTAATTTTTACTTCTTTCTTATTTTTTCTTTTTCATTCTACTTTGATAAGAATTTTACTTTTAAAAAATTCTAAAGTTAATTAAACATGGTTTATAACAAAATTTTAAATTAAGAATATATAAAATAGTTCGCGATTAAGTTCAATTAATTCAATAAATATAAATATTTATTCTCACACAATGCAGTTAACCCAATGCGAATAGTTTTATTTATGATAAACAATGATAATTTGAAAGGATTAAAAAGAAACATTTGCATACGTCGTATACATACATACATGAGGTTAACATGTTTGTTTGAATTCCATTTCCTTCTAATAGAAAATCCAAAAATTCTCTATTAAATTTAAATTTATAAGTGCCTTAAGCAAACTTACTATTTTAACAAACATACTAATGATAATCTTTTAAAGCTCTTTCATCACCACACTTAGAGTATTTTTTATAATGTATAAAATATTTTATGGATAAAATAAATAATAAATCAATTAGATAGTTATTTTGGACATTAGTGTCAATTCCTACAATCTTCAGATAGCCAAAAAAGATTTAACTTTTAATGAACTTCGTAGGAGCAATGTTTTCATAAAGTTTTAATAGGGTTAAAGTTTTTGAAATAGTTGAGATTTATACTTTTCTTCATTTAGGATTCGAAAACACATGTGTAAACTTTAAGAATGTAGAGGATGCTATTGCGCGCGAGATCAATACCCCGAGGATTTTTCTTTATTTAAACTTTTGCTTCTTTTCAATATCATTTCCGTTTGTAAACATGTAGAGATGAAGACGAGAGTTTTCGTTCAAGCAGACAAAAGCAAAGATTCGAGATAATAATAGGGAGAAAAAATCGATTGTGAATGAAATGAAAGAACATTTTTCGAGATAAACCAAAGATATTTTTTCGTTTAGCACCTTTTACCGTCTTTTACCATCTCCATGACAACAGCATTCTAGTAATTTTACCCTCTCTTTCATTTCTAAGATTCTTTATTCAACTCGAGAATGCAATGAGATGAAAGTTGAAATTTGATGAAAAGATTTGCTTTTAGCACTTCATATGTGTACGCTAAAATAAATATTGCATCATCATTGGAAGAGTAATTGATTAAAAAATTATATGACAACATATGATATTAATATTCAATAAAATGAAAGTTATTTCAAGATCGAGGAACTTCAAGATTGCTATTTATCTAACAATTTGAGAATAACTTTATCATTTGCACTTTGTTCTCTTTGCTTCGTACATTTTTCTTAACTATTGTTTCAATAGTTTGAAATCTACTAGTGTAATTTAAGTTCTCAATAAAAATCTTAACCATTTTCAAATTACAGAAAGAATTGGGTTATATTACAAAATACTGGTATTAATGGAAAATGCGCTCTTAAATAATGCATTATTGATGGAAAATATTTCTATCTTATTATTTCATTTCCTGAATATTCTTGAATATAAGAAAACACTTGTTAACTAAGTTCAAATGCGAATCAACAGACGAAAGAAATGAACGAACGCCTATTCATATAGTAGGCAAGTGAAAGAGGGAAGAAAATAGAATATTATGTTTCCCAAAGGGATTTCAACAAGCCAACAAGCTTACTGTGCAATTTTTGTGAGGGTGATTTAATGAAAAAATATCTCATTTTTCTGCACTATGTATTTTCAATTAAAACTAATCAAAATGATAGCGTATATTTCAAATTGCACTAAAAATATGAAACTTATGAGCACAATTATTTCTTTAATAATGTATGAATGTGACATAATCAAAACATCGCATCGTGACTCTTTCACGGCCAAACAAAATTTATAAAAAAGAAAATGACTTTTATCTTATGAACTTGAATTCAATTAAAAGAGTATAATTTTTCACAATACGATATCATGAAATAGAAATTTTCATCAAAGTGAAAAATTTATTTTAGACACTTAACGTGAACTCCTTTAGCATTTCTTTCTCATTATTGTGTCTCTCTCATTTCCTTCGTTTTCCTTCCTATCGTATTAATAAATTACCGTGCTAGTATTATCAATTTTTATTACAATATAATGAATGAAAAGGAAGCAAGGAAACACATAAAGAAGTAAAATAATATCCTTTTTAGTAATATTAAATCTATAGACCTGTGGTAATAAATTTATTCATTTCTACATATGCTTTAAATACTCTTTTCACTGAATTTAATTTTAAAATATTCACACAGTGATTAATGTGAAAGATTCAAAAAAGCTGTGTGTTTGAAATTTCCTGAGGGCTCTAGTTCCTTATAGAAAGTTATATGGACTATGTGTATTTTTTCATTTTAATATAAATTTTCTATCGGAAAATATATTAGATTTCTTAGAAAGTCAAGCCTTTCTTCAAGCATTATAAGATTTCTGTAGAAATAATCGAATATAAAATCAAGAAAAAGATCTATAGATAGGATTATTTAAATACTAGACACATTGAAAATTAAATTTTTGCTAATGTTTTATTTTTATTGTCTAAAAAATCCTGGAACTCTATATAAAAATTCGCCATCATCAGCATAAAAGCAATCATCTACTTGATAAATTTTTCCTTTTTGATATAATTTCTTTGGAATTTTAATTTTTTCTTGGATTTCTAATGATTCGATTACCTGATCAACATCTTTATTATATTTTACTAATTCATTATTTTCTTTATCTATTTTTAAAATTTTTAATTCCGGAACTTCATTAAGTTTCATTAAATCAGTATCGTTTGAAGTTTTGTTTAATTTATATTGTGCATTCTTCTTTCGAAATTCTTGCAGTGTGATATTTTTATCGGATGCATCTTTTTTGCCCCCAAGCATAAATGTATCAGCATCAATGTGTGGACGTTCCTCAGGTATCTTTGTTTCTTGTGATGAAATCTTTTCTATTGATTTGTTGTCATATTGAGTTTTTTTACAACTCGTTATAATGTTAAGAAATTCAGATTTTTTCGGGTTTGGAATTTCAACACCCAATTTTCTATTTTCTTTCTGTTCTGTAAGTGCGTTAAAATCTCTAAATGCAAATTTTTTTAAGTGCTCTGCTAAAACTGGCTCAACTTCTAAATTTCCTTTCTTAAATTCAGTCCAATTTTTAATTACTGATTGATCATGCTTTGCTATTCTTTTTAAATCTTTTGGTTGCCATTTTGCCCTCAAAATTAAACTTATTGTTAATGGATCAGCTGGAAAAGATTCTGAGAGTTTATCAATGGTCCATTCATATGGATCTCTTGCATGTAAATCCCTTATTTGTTCTTTTTCATTAAATGTCAAAAAATTTGGACATTTTGATCGAAAGTATTTTCTTCCAATCATTAGCTGATAATTTTTATCTTTCATTTTTGATATCTGGTGCTCATGTTGTCTTTGCGTTATATTTAAATTCATAAAATCAGGCTCCATAGAGTCCTAGAATAAATTAAATAAATTATTAATTTGTTATTTATTATCGAAATTAATTTTTTAAGAACTTACAATCATTTCAGGATCATTTGAATATTCCAAAATATCATCTTTAAAATGTTTCAAGCGTTTGTCAAGACCAGGATTTTCCGGTAATTTCACTTCTCTTTTTCGGGGCACATAATTCCTTATTGCTATCAATCGACAGCAGCTATTTATAATTGGAAATTTTAATACATACGGCGAAAAGTTCAGCATTTATAATACTTTGTAAACAAAAGGGAATGACAACTACACCTCGAGTAAAGAATTTTTTTTGAATTTATGTAATACTAAGGTGACGGTTATGCAGAGCTCATATTGCGAAAGTTTCAAATTTGAATTTCAATACAGTAAGCAAGATATAAAATAAAAAATACATTGTTGATTATGTTTTCAATAGTTGGGAATGGATGACATTTATTATTAATTAACATAATTTTGACTATTTTTCAAGCTTTCATTTTGAAAACATACTTTTAAACTTAATTTTATTTATGAAATAGTTCTCCCACTCTCAAGTGGAAATGAATGAAAAGGAAAAAAAATATTTTGTAATGTACAAAAACATAAATTCTTAAACTACTCTTCTTTCATCTTTTTAGAGCTCATCATGCTCTTCTAAATCTCCATCAATTTCCTCATCATCAGCATCAGTCTGTGTCTCTTCAGTAGCAGATGGCTCTGGGAATTCTTCAATTTCTGGATCGAATTCAGCATCTTGAAGATTCATTGCTTGTCGCATTAGTTTATCAATACTATCTGCAAACCTTCTTGTTTCTGTGAGCATGAAACCTGAACGAAGGACAGCCGTGTCCAGTAAAAGCTCTGCCATTTCCTTGGCAGATGGGTCTTGTGGATCGGCATCAATCTTTCTTAAGAGATCTTTGATGACAGGATGACGTGGGTTGAATTCGAGAGCTTTCTTTTGATTAAAATAGTACGATTGTGATACATCTTCAGCTTTCTTGTGTGCGTTTGACATTGCGAGACGTTCCATATTTCCTGTCCAGCCAAACATTGATGCAACGAGTACGCATGGTGTGTTAGTCAATTTTTCTGAAACCATTGCTTTGGTAATTTTATCTTTTAAACCGACATCAGAAAACCATTTGGCTAAAGGCTCAAATTTGTTTTTAAGCTCTTCAAATTTCTCTTTAGCTTCTTCAGATTCTGGCAGTGAGAAACCTTCTTTGGCAACATTCTGGAACTTCTTTCCATCAAACTCAGGCAAAGCAGAAATGCAATATTCATCAACAGCTTCGACCAAGAATAATACTTCATAACCACGGGCGACCAAACGTTCAATGAAGGGTGATTTTTCGGCTTCAGCACGAGAGGCGGCAGCAATATAGTAAATCCATTCTTGTTTTGGCTTCATTCGACTCGAATAGTCAGTAAGTGTTGTCAATTTTCCACTCTTTGTATTTGACGATTGGAATTTCAATAATTTTGCTAAACGAGCGCGATTGCTTGAGTCCTCCATAACGCCGAGTTTGATGTTTGTCGAATATTCCTTCCAGAATTTGTCATATTCTTCACCTTCTAATTTTTTGAGCATATCAAGTGCCTTTCTTACTAATTTCTTCTTGATGACTTTAATTAGTTTGTGTTGTTGTAAAGTCTCACGAGAAACGTTAAGTGGCAAATCATCTGAATCGACAACACCACGAATAAATCCTAAGTAGTTGGGCATAAGATCATTAAACTCATCTGTGATAAAGACACGACGAACATATAACTTAATGTTATCTGATTTTGTTCCGTATTTGTTGAAACTTTCGGAAGGTTGTATTTTCGGCACGAATAAAAGCGATTTGAATGTGACCTCGCCTTCAGCGACAAAATGTGTTTGAGTGAGCGGCTCTGATGTGTCTTTAGTTAAACTTTTGTAAAATGCATTGTATTCGTCTTGTGTAACATCAGCAGGTTTACGTGTCCAAATTGGTTTGCTATCATTCATCAATTCCCAATCCCATACAGTCTTTGTTTGCTTCTTAGTTTTTGGAGTTTTCTCTTCAGGTGCTTCTTCCTCAACTTTGGCCTCATCATCATCTGTTTCATCTTCAGTATCCTTCTTTTCGACTTCTTCTTCAACTGGTACCTCTTCTTCCACAGTCTTTGATGTCCACATATAAATTGGGAAATTGATAAATTGTGAATATTTCTTAATCAATTGTTTAATTGTATCTTCTTCTAAAAAGTCTTGTGCTTCTTCTTTCAAGTACAATGAGATTTGTGAGCCACGTTTGAGTGTACTTCCACGAGGATCTTTGACAATATTGAAATTGGCAGAATCACTTTCCCAAATATATTGTTCGTCATCATTATGTTTTGTTGTGACAACTACCTTATCAGCGACCAAGAAAGCAGAGTAAAAGCCGACACCAAATTGACCTATTGAAGAAACACATTATATTTTTCTATACTATTTTAAGAAATTATCAAAAATAACATTACCAATCATATCATTAGCATCTTGACCGTTCTCACTCTCTTGAACTTTTGATAAGAAATCGGCAGTTCCAGATTTTGCAATTGTACCAAGATTGTTAATTAAGTCATCGTGAGTCATACCAATTCCTATAAAAGTACGAGAAAAATGATATTTTATATTTTACTGATAATGTATTACGTGGTGAAATCTGAAAATACATACCAGTATCAATGATGTGTAAAACACGATTTTCCTTATCAGTTTTAACTCTAATAACTAAATCTGTGTTGGTTTCTAATTGGGCGCGATCTGTTAGAGACATCAATCGAATTTTATCCAGAGCATCACTTGCGTTTGAAATTAATTCACGCAAGAAAATTTCTTTATTCTTGTAAAGTGAATTAATAATAAGTTTCATCATTCGATTGACTTCAGCTTGAAAGGTATGTTTTTCAGCCTATAATTACGAATAAATAATCTCATAAGATTTTTTTTATCTTTTAACTCATTTATATGTTGAAATGCATTACGTGGCCCAATTGAACAATGTTTGTGAAAATATTATTTTTTTTGAAAATTATCAATGAAATGGTTTTTTTTTGTTAAAAAGAACAAACCTTGTCTCTTAAATCTTTAAGTTCTTTCTGGCTCAATCCATCGATATTAATTGATTCTTCTTCACGTTTTAATGTTTCTGAGTCTGTACCAGTTGATGTCTTAAGTGTAGCATCTATTTTAACGTCATCTGTACTATCTTGATCTTTTGACCCGCTAACAAGAATGCCTGGTTTATAAAAAAAGATATTAAATAACAATAGAGTGAGATAATTAGTCAAATTTTTAAATTGCCGACAATAGAAAATTCGAGAGAATGAGAGCAATTTTATTTTTGATATATTTACCTGTAGAAATCAATAAAACTATGCCAAGTGTCGTGGCTAATAAATACTTCATCTTATTTTACTTTTAATTATTCTAATTCACTATGTTTTAACTTATTTCCTGAAAGTTTTATTTAATAATGGACAGAAAATAAATGAACGAGAGTAATTTATAAATATTTCTGACGTGTTCTCTAATTGCTCAATTTTGAGAGAATTTTTTGCTCAATCGTAGCGCGATTGTTTGATGAAATTTTTTTGAAAAAAAATATTCAGCTAAACTGACTTTTTGCTTGCTACTTACCTCTATAGACATGCTGTAATGATTTATTTTAAATTAGAAAAATATTTTAAGTATTCTTCGTCTTTGAAAATTTATTATTGTCATTATATTCATTTTTTAAAAAATTTGTTTGATAAGAATAGAATACAAATATGTTCCATTCAAGATTTTCTTATAAATATCAGAGTAAACAGAACAAAAAGAGATATTCCTTTATTGATCGATAGGTAGTTTAAAAAAACTTGATATAAGATCATAAAAAATTTAATTAAAATAAGGAAAATCTATATGAAAAGAGTAATGAAAGCCACTTTAAGTACTCATTCAAATTATACTTTAAAACATAACTTTTAACATTTGCAAGCAAGCCTTAACATACAATATTAATATAATTCTTGGAATTATGTTCTATTTTCTTCTAAGTATTCATATGTTTGCATGTAACAACATAAATTCCGATAATCATCATTGATACTTTTTCATAGGAGAAAGAAGGAGTTGTTTTTTTTTCAAAGAATAAAATGATAATGCCCCAAAATTTTCATCTATTCTGTCCTAGCTTTTTTTATCGTAATATAAGCAACAGTGATATTTTGTAAGAAAAATCACATTTTCGCCATCATGATATCAACTCTTTCTTCTTAGAAATGTTTAATTGAGTTTAGATTTTTTTTAAGTGCCACCAATTAATTGATAGATCAATTATTGATGAAGTTGAAATTTTTAATTAATAATTTAATATTTTCTTTTTACTTAAATTCGAGATATTAATGGTAAGTGAGGTACACAACAGCATGAAACAATATAGAGTAAACCAAAAAATAAGTTTAATTTTGCCGTTTGTCGAGGAACGACTTGTAATGTATTTTCATTTCTAAATTGTTTTTCAATTTTGAAAGCCTGGGGAAGAGTGACGAGCGGCAATACAAACCATAAAGAAAATTTGAAACTCAAAACAACAAACATGATGTACGGTATAAACAAGAGCAGTGCATAAAGTACATGTGATAAAGTTCGACCAATAAGAATAGCTAATGTTACAATGCCTACACGTTGATCAGATTCTGAGTCTCGCGTATTGTTACTATGCAATATTGCTTCAGTATTTAAAGCTAATGGAATTGCATAATAGATCAATGCCCAATTAACAGTACCTGTTTGTGACATATAAGAGAATATGACGGAAATTGGTCCGAAAATTATCAAAATAATCAGATCACCAAGTGCAATATATTTTAATCCTATGCCACCAGTGTAAAGAAATGAAGAAGATAAACCGCCAAAGTAAACGAGAGCTAGATGTTCCATACGGGCGGGTGAAAGCATTGCTAATAATATAAAGCCGATGCATCCTAGCGTATATAAAACAGCTCCTAGTGAAACAACCTAGAAAAAATAATAATGAAATAATTAAAACAAAGTTATATGAGACATATAAGATATATACAAAAAATTAAATATTTATTAGAATCTGATTAGATTACGACTACTCACCTCATCCATAGTCAATAGATGATCAACAAGTGTTCTATCGTCCGACTTTCGGTTATCGATTCCTTTGATATAGTCAAAATATGTGTTTACAACATTTCCCGCACAATGAACAGTTATAATTGTAAATAGATTCAAAATAAATATTATCAGACTAAAATCGTGTTGAGCAGTAGGTGTGCGATATGAAATAGCAGCGCCTAAAAATATAACAAAAAGAATATAAAAAAAATTGATTAATAAAAGTAAAATTGTTTCATTGCTTCTTTAACAATCAATAGTGATTATGATAAACTGAATTGAACTAATAATAAAAGAGAGAGAACCAGTTTTTTTGGAATATATGTGACTATTTAGCTCATCATCATATTGGTGTATGAAGATGTGTTCACAAAAAAGAGACACAGATAAAATCTTTATGTGTAAATGACGAAAGAAAAAAAAATGAATGGAAACATCTTTCCATCTTGAGATCAGGAAGTATGTACATGTCACATGAGTAAGCAGACGAACGAACCATTTGAGCAAGTTTTTTTCGTAAACAAACTACAAAATTTTATATCCTTTAACTTTTAATTTACATATTCACGCGAGAGTAAGCAGAGGAAACGCGAACCGCAATGAAGAATGAAAGAGACACACAATAATGTGAAGATGATGTTAAAAATTATGTGTGTTGGCAATAATAATAGCGTCTAATTTGAAACCTTTAACTTGTTGGCCTCACCTAATATTGTTGGGATGATGCTTGCCGATAATGACCAGACTCTTAATGCTATTAAATAACTTTTGAGCTTGATAAGAGCATTTGTTTTGTGTTTACTATAATTCGTTTCCTCTGCTGCTGCTGCTACTTCTGTTTTTATTGGTGATGGTGGTATTGTTGAACTTGAATCGGCGGCTCCTGTTGCTGACGTTCCATTTTTCCTAGTTCTCAATTCACTTATTTCATTCGATGTCATATTCTAAATTTCTTTATAATGGTCTCTAATTTGATTTAGTTTCAATGATCTTTTTTTATACAATAAGAAATAATAGTACAAAATTTTAATTTTTGTAGATACTTCAATAATTTTTACGACTCTCTTTTATATATTGACAAATTTTTCTCATTTACACTTATTTTTCAAGTACACTAGCACTATATTCCAACTAAACACAATCTATCATTTCGGTGAGTATATTTTAAAATATATTTACTGTCCACTAAATGATTAAGATTTTATTTTATTTTTTGAGAAATTTTTGAGAATGTTTTTTTTCTAAAGTCTTCCCTTGATTATAAATAATGTTTTATTAATTAAAAAAATTTCACTATTCAAAATAAATTTAAATTCATGATTTCTTTTATATTTAATTAAATCTTGTTTCGTATTCTATCATAATTATTTTCTACAAAAAAGATAGGACAAATAAAGCTTGTAAGAGAAAGAAAGATTTAAAAAATTATTTTACTTTTCAGCGCGCTGAATTAAATTTTAAAAACAAAATATTTTCAAATTTATTATTTTCAATAATTTTTGTGATGATAAAGTAACATTTACAAATTTAAAAAACTTATTTGATTGTATACTATAATATAGAAATAATATTTAAAATATTGGTATAATTTATCAACAAGTAGAAAACACATTGTTAATTTTTTTTGGAAATTACAAAACTCGATAAAAACAAAAATAATAAATTTTTAATTAATATAATGAAAGAAACAATTCTATCAAATAACGAACGTATGTTCATTGAGAAATCCATTGAAGAAGGATTAAGAATTGATAAACGTCAATTGACAGAGTTTAGAAATTTAGGAATTTTTTTCGGCAAAAAATATGGAAGCGTGTTAGTTTCGTTAGGTGATACCCGAGTCTTTGCAAGTGTTTCATGTGAAGTAAATACACCGAAAACAACAAGACCAAATGAAGGAACAATTTTTATAAATGTTGAAATGGCAAACGAAAAGATGAGCGAGTCCTGCATTGTAATTACAAGAATCCTTGAGAGAACAATTCGCGATTCGAGATGCATTGACCTTGAATCTCTGTGTATAATTGCAGAGGAAAAAGTTTGGAATTTTAGAGTTGATATTTCTATCTTAAATAATGAAGGAAATGTTACAGGTAAGAAGCAATATTAGAAATGTTTACTTCTCATTTATTTATATTTTTTTAAATATCATTTTAGATTGTGCCTGCATTGCAGCCGTAAGTGCTTTGGCTCACTTTAGAAGGCCTGATTGTACAACATCTGGAGAGGGAGAATTTATAATTCATAAATCGTCGGAGAAAGACTTGATTCCTACTGTATTACATCACTATCCAATTTGTATAACATATGCTCTCTATAAAGGAAAAGTTCCAATAGCAGATCCAATAATTTTGGAAGAAAAAGTTACAAACGCTGGTCTTACATTGGGAATTAATTCTTACAAAGAAATTTGTTCATTGCACATGACTGGTGTATCTCTCACTAGTCCATTTCTTATTCAAAAGTGCTCAGAAATGGCTGCAGAACGAGCAAAACACGTTGTAGAATATATTAAAAATGTGCTCGAGCAAGACAATATTGATCGTGAAAAATGTCAAGTAAAAGGTTTTAAACAAAGTATAATTTTAACAAATATTACATCAAACTTCTGCGATGAACAATGTATTGATGATGATTCAGAAGAAATTTCAGAACAAGAGATTAAGTTTGAGGAGAATATTGCAGCAGAGAAACCGAGTTTTAAGAAAATTGATGAAAACACAATTGCAACACCAAAATGGAAAGATGAATCAGATGAAGAAGAGAGTAGTAGTGATAGTGATGTTATTATATCACAGCCTCAATCATCATATCAACAGAAAGATAAATTTAAAGAAGATATCATGGAAATCAATTCGAGCGATGATGATGACGAAGAGAAGGAAACAATTGTATTGAATTGATTGATTCCAAAAGTTTATTAGTATAGTTTACACTTTAAACTAAAATATTTTCATCCTTTATGAGTTTTGATAAAATGAATAAAGTATGTAATAATTTCATTTTCTGAAGATACATCAATTTTTTTAAAATGACTTTCGACTAGCTTTGATAATTTCAACTTGCTTATATTCGCATTTGCAGCTAAATTATAGAATCGTTTGTACTTTCGCAAAGTATTTACCTATGAGTATATATATATAAACACTATATAGAGTAGAATTATTAAACGTATGTTTACACTTACAGGTAGTTTGTTGATTTGTACTTCATTTTCTTCATCACTGAGTTCACTCAATTCAGTTTTCTTTCCTTTATAAGCTCTACTAGAGCGACGAACAAATCCAGCGTTCACTGTTTGAGGCACTAATTTCATGCGTGTTGATCTAATGGTTTTCTTGAAATTGTTCTCACTGCTGGCACTGTGAAGTTCCTTTTCTTCTTCAGCCGTGTCTTCCATGTTTTTAAAATGCTTTTATTTTTTATATTTCTACTTTCAACGTTCATTTTTAATTTAAAAATGACCGTCACACTACAAAGTAGCAGAAAAAGTTGACAAAATTCTGTAAACAAAAATTATTTAGGTATCTAATACTTATTGAAAAACAAAAATGTATCAGTTTTATTTCAAATTTCGTTGAGAGATTCAATAAAACAAAATATAATTTTCCACAAGGGCTAGGTGGACTAGAAAATTAACATAAAAAATCTGAGAGTGAAAAAAATTTATTTGTAACCGAAGACTCGTGAAAAAAAGAAGAAATTTACGACAACGCGAAGTGTTTTAAATTATACAAACTAATAAGTTTGCACTCGAGCAATAAGATTTATTATTAAGGAATTAAGTGCAGCGGAATATAAGTGAATTGCAAAATAAAACATTGACAAAAAATTATTAAATACAAAATGGGTAGCTTAACTAAAACAAAAATTTCTGAGGAATTTAAAAATGAAGTTAAAGAACATTTCAACGATGTAAGTGTATTTCATTTTTTGTGTCTTTAAACAAATTACTTAATGCAAAAATTAGAAAAGAAGCCGACGATTCACACCCATAAAATCATGTTTTCTTGTATTGATCAAATTTCTGACCGCGTTCTTTTTCTAAACATTTTATTATTGCTTTCAATTTCTATGAACAATAAAATGCCTATTAAAAATCTATTGAAATTGCTAAAATTCCTTTAAATATTACCAAAAACATGAAAATTATGTATTAATTTTTTTGCACAAACGATGACGACAGAATATTTTTTTTTTCTTTCTTTGCTGTCTTCGATGATGATGATTATTATGATGAGCATCATCTTACCGTTTTTATAAAATCAGTAAAAAAAAATTTTCAACATATGTAAGCAACAACAATAATTATTTTGTAAAACAGATGAACAGAAGAAAATAGTAGCATAAGAACAAAAATTTAGTCTTTAATGTATGGACAATGAAATAAATCTTGAATATGTGTTACAACAATTTTATAATATACCACCGCTTATATGGTTTACAATGTAGGGGATCATTTCCAGAAAATAACACACACATGGGGCATTGCGTTGATTCATTTGAATTCTTAAAATTTATTCAATAATTCATTTGAATTTCTCCTAGGTAGTTTTCATAGTGGTAGTAAAGGCGAAGTAAAAAACCGCGATGAATAATCAATATAAAAAATCGATAGATGTGTTGTAATATAAACATTCGTTAAAAAGCGGCAAACTCTTTGGCTCATGAGTAGATAATTTTTTTCAACCTTTTTTAAATATTGCGTTTCCTTGACTTAAAATATTCTATAATACATAATAAGTATCTATGAATCATCTTCAATTCATTAAAATGAAAAAGCTTAGGGAAAAACAAAAACAAGTACATTACACTAGAAAATTTATGCAAATTGAAAAAAATGTACACTTTATTGTGAGTAGTCTGCTTGCCTTCTATTTCATGGTATGTGTTGACTACAACAACTTTGTGAACAAACAATGAAATACGTTAATGAGGTCGCAAATAAACTAATGAATAGGTCAATATACCTCTTTTGCAATTTCATTTTCTATTATCACCATATGAACATACAACAGGGAAACACATGATTATGGGTATCATAAAAATATGACGATGACTCAGAGACTGCACTCATATGATTCATCGCACATTTACATTTTCTACTTCCTTAAAACCATGTACTCAAGGAAAAATATTAAACTAGTTAATAACTTAGAGAAATAGTGATATTTTTTTTTTCAAATTTATTACCGAAAATAAACCCTCATGATTAAACACAATTATTTACATAAATTGATAATCTCTTTACTTAACAATTCATTTCAAAATCGTATTCTACATTTAATGAAAAAGCTATTTCGTAGTATTCTATTCATGTTGTTATTAAAGCATTTTATCTTTGCAATTTGAGTCCTGATAAATTTAATAACGATGAGCTCATAATTTGACTGATAAGTTTGTGGTGACAGACTGATTCGATTTATAATTCATACTTCAAGTTAGTTCTTTTTTAAACGTTAAAGAGAGCGGATTCAATTTTTTTAATTTAAAGTGGTGTTACTACTCACAATAGCAAGTCAAATTTAATTTCATTTATATAATTCAATCAAGTGCTCTTTTCTACAAAAAAAAAGATGGATATTATTGATCGACAGGTTGATTTGGGCTTTAATGATTTTAAGCAATATTTGACGCAAGAAGTCTGGCCTGAAGTGAGTAAAGAGGAAAAGATGTGCTGGAAATAAGATGACTCATTATAATTTGTAATATCTTTTTTTAAACACATATACAGTTGTGAATGTGTTAATTTTTTCTAATTTCAAACTTTTTTATTGGTGAAATTTGTCTAATTTTTTCTTACAATTTCTTATTCATATAAAAATCCAATATTTAAATTCATCATACTTCACGAAAAGACATTTTAATTATTAGAAAAAGTTGTCGCATAATAATATTCACAATAAAATTTAAGCATTTACAAAGAATTGTGATATCACGAGATTAAATCATTTCTTTAGTATTTTTGTTGTGTTTGTTGATAAAAAATATTGATGACATAAAGTGAATGAGCATACTAATGAAAAAATATTTCGACCGATAAGATTATGCAATGAATAGACTACCTAATAGCCAAAAATGGGAACATACCAAACTCTATTTATCATTCACTATTTTTTTTCTCCTATTTTATGTTATCCATTAAATTGTGGCCTGTTTAAAAGAGAGATGACTGGTGATGCAATAATGTGTATTGTGGATAAATATTATTAAATTTCAACTTTTATACAAATATATAAGCTTTTACGGCGTTATAGTAATATAAATACATAACCCATTGCTCCCACACAAAAATCAAAATTTAAATCAGTATGAAAACGAACCATTGAGAAAAAAGATGGAACTATTCATTTCTATTTCATATTATTAAAATAGAAGTGTTTCAATTAATTTATTTAAATTTTCATACGATAAAAACAAAAATATTTTCAACTTTTATGTCATTAGAAATCATGATCTATTTTTTTCACAAATAACAGTGATAATGACTCTACATCTTGATGAGTTTACAATTTCAATTTTTTAAACAAGAAATATATGAACATACATAGCGAAAAAAGCCTCTCAAGAAACGCTAGTTTATTGTTACTACATTTATACATACATTGAAGCACACATTCTTATTAATTTATACATTATATTTTGCTGTTCTTGCTTATACCTAACTAAAGTTTACACTATTTTCGCTTATTTATTGCTAAGCTCTTATTACTTTTTCTCTTTTTGTGACTAATATTTAATTTTTATTCAATATTTGTAGTGTACTTCATGTGAGTAATATCTCACCATACTTCTTTGAAAATATATTTGTTCGAATTTCTAAATTTTTTACTAATTCTCTCACTTGACCTTGGTTTAAAAAAGTCGTGTTATTGTATGCTTATACTTCTTTTTTACACTGACGTATGATTTGTTTTGTATTAAATATTTGTTTCTTTGAAGCATAGTATTGTTAATATTTTACAGTGACCATGAAATAAAATGAGTCTCCATTCAATTTCTTTATATTACTTATCATGAATATATATGATCTAACTAACAAAAAATGTTAATGAATAGTGCTGCAAATATATAGAAGACAGTAGAATTAGAAAGGTTAAAATGAAACATTATACTATGCGCTCTTTGTGGAAAAACTTGAGCAGCAAACAATGGTTGCAATGATTGCGTCAGAAGTGTAAGAAAATAGGTGAAATAAATACTTGTGGTATAAAAAAGAGATACAATTTTCTCATAACACATTTTCATGGTGTACAATGTATTTTATTAATGAAAGAATTGCATAAAATATTTATGAGTTTTACATCGTCTGTTTACATGTTTCATTTTTCTCACTCTAAAATATAAACATCAATACTAACTAAAATATGCAAAAATGCACTTAACTTACTTAGCACTTAATGCTACAGCTGCTTAAAAGAAAAAAAAAATCATTCACATACGCAAAATTTATTAAATTTTTTCAGAGTAGCGTCAAAAAATTATGTATATATAATAAGAGATTGATCTCTTGGGAAAGAGTTTTTTGAATGAATAGATGACCTAATATAATGCAGAAGTTGTAAAATGTACACACTCGTACAATAAGAAACTAATTTTCTTCGCATTATATTAATTTCTTACTTTTTTGTACTCAATAATGATGATGAGGTAACAGTGTTGTACAGCAAAATAAGGCTACTTGCGGTGAATTATAATCCAATAACATACTGTCGATAAGAAATGGTGCGATATTACGACATTAAAAAAGTCAAATGATGAGATAAAGAAAATGTAGAATCGAAAAATATGTATATCATAAAACATTCTGATACTAGTCAACAAGCACTTCATTTTTAAAAAAAACTACCTCAATTTATATCTTCTAATGACCAAAAAACTAGTTGTTTATACTTAGTATTTTTTTAAAAAGTGATAATAAATAATACAACTATACAGTACACAATCATTATTTTCTTCTTTTTGTTTTTTTCCACATGCTTCCTTTGACATTAATAAAAATCTTTAGTTGATAAGAGTAAAAAGAGAGAAAACAGAAAAATAATTTGAAGTGCTTGCATTTATATATAGGCATGATTTATGTGTTATTTTAATATTACGATAAATATTTTTAATGTCAATGTTTTGAGAGTTTACTCACATTTCATTTGAACTGTGAACATATTCGGTTTTTGCTTATATACAAAAATATGATTATATTCAAATGCATTTTATGATAATATTACTAATATATAATGTATTCTTTTCAATTCTAGATTACGAAAGAAACTGGTGGCTTTGTAGAGTTGAAAGAGTTAAAAGAAGCACTTGACCAAGTTGGATTTAAACTACCCGGCTATCAAGTTCGCTTGATGATTGATGAATTTGGCAACAAGCAGAAATTAAAAACACCAGGAAAGCTCAATTACAATGAGTTCGAACAAATATGTGTTGATCTTAAAGCAAAAGAAGTGGCAAGTACATTTAAGCAAGTGGTCTCAAAAAAGGTAAATTTTTCTGTTTGATATATTTTAAAAGTATGTATACTAATGCTTCTAAAAAAATTTTTTTAGGAAAATCTTGAGACACTCGGCGGTATGTCTGATTCATCAGCGGCTGGCACAACTCACTCTGTTCGACTTGAGGAACAAATATCATTCAGTGAATGGATAAATAGTAATTTATTACATGACCAAGATTTAAAACATTTGCTACCAATTGATCCAGAAGGAAAAACATTGTATGAAAAAATTAAAGATGGAATTTTACTGTGTAAATTGATCAATCATTCATGTCCCGATACTATTGACGAGCGTGCAATTAACAAAAAGAACTTAACCGTATACACAAAGTTTGAAAATCTTACTTTAGCACTCGTTTCGTCATCTGCAATTGGTTGCAATATTGTCAATATTGATGCACATGATTTGGCTAAAGGCAAACCTCATCTAGTACTTGGACTTTTATGGCAAATTATTCGTGTTGGTCTCTTCAGTCATATCACTTTAGATTCTTGTCCTGGTTTGGCTACTCTGATTAATGACGATGAACGTCTTGAAGATTTAATGAAGTTATCACCGGAAGCAATTTTACTTCGATGGGTCAATCATCATCTCGAACGTGCTGGCATTCAGAGACGATGCAATAATTTCACAACAGACATTAGTGACAGTGAAATTTATTCATATTTATTGAAACAGATTGCACCAGCTGATGCTGGAGTAACAATGGAAGCAATTCATGAGCCACATTTAATTCATCGTGCTGAAGCTATGTTGCAGCAGGCTGCCAAATTGAATTGCAGGAGTTTTGTTACACCTCAGGATGTTGTGAATGGTGTATATAAATTGAATTTGGCTTTCGTTGCAAATCTTTTCAACAATCATCCTGGCTTAGACCAACCCGATCAGATTGAAGGTTTAGAAGGAATTGAGGAGACACGTGAAGAGAAAACATACAGAAATTGGATGAATTCAATGGGTGTAAAACCATATGTAAACTGGCTTTATTCTGATTTAGCCGATGGCCTTGTCATTTTTCAACTTTTCGACATCATAAAACCAGGCTCGGTCAATTGGCAGAGAGTGCATCAACGATTTAGTCCACTTAGAAAGTTTATGGAGAAACTCGAAAATTGTAATTATGCTGTAGAATTGGGAAAACAACAGAAATTTTCATTGGTCGGAATTGCTGGTCAAGATATTAGTGATGGAAATGCTACATTAACTCTCGGTATAAACTTATATTACTTACTTGATATTCATTATCAGTATTTATTTTTATCTTCTACTTACAGCAATCATTTGGCAATTAATGCGAGCATATACTCTATCAGTTTTGTCTCAATTAGCGAATACTGGAAGTGCTACAGTCGACAAGGAAATTGTCAATTGGGTTAATAAAAAACTTCAATCAGCTGGCAAAGAGACTGGAATCAAGAACTTCCAAGACTCATCAATCAGTAACGCCAAAGTTGTGCTTGATCTTATCGATGCAATTAAACCAGGCAGTATCAATTACGAGTTAGTTGCCGAAGGAGAAGAATTTGAGGTAATGACATTTTTTAATAATTAGGCTAATTAAGTTGCAACTCGTTATTTTTTAGGAGAAGTTTACGAATGCCAAATACGCAATATCTATGGCGCGTAAAATTGGAGCACGTGTTTATGCTCTTCCTGAAGATATAACTGAAGTGAAGCCTAAGATGGTTATGACAGTTTTTGCTTGTTTGATGGCTCTTGACTATGTTCCAAATGTAGATAGTGTTAATTCTGCTCCTGTTGTCACAGCTGTCCCTGAGCCAGTTATTGCTGAATTATCTACTGAAACTACTAATGGTTCAAACGGTGTAAGTGATTTCTAAGATGTCTACACTTTCAATTAATCATTGAAATATAACAACGTACATAATCACTGCATATGTATATATGCAGAAGTCAAAGTAAGATAAAAGATGAGTTAAAACGCCATTTAATTGTCAGTTTTTAAATTTGATTTTGTATTTTATATTTTTTTTCTCTTTAGAAAGAAAATAAGTTAAGAGTGATACATTCAAAAATGCAAAAATTATTAATTTGCATGAAATATAAATGAACGAGTTACAGAGATAGAAATGAATTATTTCTAAGTAATAAAAAGGGATACGCAATATGCTATCGTTTAGTCAAAAACATATTAATAATATGATAATTTTAATCAACTTCTTTTTTTTGTTAGAAAAAGCTTTGTTGTTGCGCGTAATTTCTTTGTGAATTAGCTTGTATAATGGTATATATTTGCTTATAATATTGTGTACGTATGTTATAAAATTCGGTTTTAAAAGTTGATGTGAATTGAAAAACAAAAAAAAGCAGTAATAAACAAAATTATGAGAATCGAATGGCTTTCCTTCTCTCAACTCATTTTTTGTGCTTCCTGATTTATTAAAATTTAAAGCATAAGAACAGTCTATACGCATCAAAAAATTTCCAATTACCGTCATCTCCTAATTATAATGGTCGATTTCTATATCAAAAATATCAAATAACATAATTTATGGAAATACTTGAAAAATTTAGTTTTTTGATTTTTTCTCATAAGGATCGGCTCTTTTAATGTAGAGGAAAGACTGTAGTACTGCTCATCAACTTGTGTTTCTTTGCTTAAATTTTTTTCAAACATAAAAAGTGTATTGCAAAAGAGACCAAGTGCCATTTAAAAAAATATTTACGACTAATGACATCGGCTGGAATGTGAAATGTAATTTCAAAAAAATTCTTTTTTAACGTAAAACATTCCAATTATTTCATGATTTTACGATAACAATTGATTAGATTAAAAACTTATTTGAGTGCAATTTACTCCTAGTTTCCCTTTTTTTTAAATAAAATTTAATAAGAAAACAAATATATGAAAACTTCACTTATTAATGCATATAAGTATTATCAAAAAATTGTATGCATGCATATGTTTATTTTATCCCTACTATTAAGATACTAAAAATGTATAACCTTCTTATTATACACTAAATTGTCATATACACGCTAGACATGTTCTTTTTCTTCTTATATTTTTATTTTTCTCTTACAATAAATCAACAACATATTGTTTTTACACATTTTTAGCATTACGTAAGTTTTTAATACTGCGCTAAAAACTAAAGCAAATAATGTAAAATTATCAATTACATATTTTATGTAACATTAAAATAAATAAATTTTTTACCAAAATATAAAAAAATGTCAAATCTTTTTATTCTACATATCAGCTTCCTCGGGTCAATATGTTATAATTAAAAAACATATTTTTGAGTACAATAACTACGATTTAACACAGAATGCTGAGCATCAAAACACTCAATCGTAAAGTGCTGAGCACAAAAAAATTAAATATGAGTGCTAAGCATCAAAAACACAAAACTGAGTGACGATCACAAGGATATTAAGTCATAAGATTAAATAATCACAAACATTTCAAAATAAACTGTTATAAAGAATATTACTTAATAAATTTTTACTATATATGTAAGTATGAAGATAAAATTAAATACGGTTTTCTCTGAAAAAAGAAGAAAAATGAAAATCTTTTTGAGTTTTTCAAAAAATATTTTATTTATTCCTCAAAAAAAATTTTTAGACAAAAACCCATGAATTGACACTCAACAAACTTTAATAAAATACAATATTTTGTTAGTTTTTTGAGTGTCAATCATGGTAAAAAACCATGCTCGAGTATGCTAAGTTAGTTTTAATAAAAGATACAAAAACAAAAATAATCGACTATATCCAAATACAAGGGCTAGAATTTTTTAATCCTTGTTTGATCCGGCACCAATATATTAATATATGTATTTATTCAATCTTAATTTTATCGCGAATGTATCTCGCGTGGAACTACTCGTATGATCTTTCATGGAAAATTGGACAATAAATGTGACTTATCTTTTATTATAAGAAAGAATGAGAGAAAACTGAAGATTTTAGTTTTGTACTTGTTACTATGTATACGCTTGAAATCACGCATTTTGACATTTTTGAGGAGTAGTTTCTGACAAGAGGTCTGCTTGATATTTTTTTCTTCATAATCTATTAAATGTGAATCATAATTAAAATTACAAATGTGAAAGCAGAATAGATTTTAAAAAAGACTTCTTAAAATTATTTTAATTATGACATATACATTTGCTACAAGGTAGGTAGGTGCTAAATATTAACAAATAAATGGTTCATTCCATGTTCCTTCATATCCACTGAAATACACAAGTCTCAATTTAGCGCATTACAGCGTTTAAATCATACTCTTTGTGGTCATCGCAAGCTGAAATCGCATATAAGCACTTCATGTAATCCTGCAATTGTATTTAATATATTACTTATTTATGGCTATCAATCTATTCTTTTCTCACCTTTTTATGCATTGCTAACATTATTTAGTAGGTCATTTAAATCCAAATTATTGTTGTATGGTTGGTATGCGACTATTTCAGATCCTGATGTTGCTTGGTTGTCTATTTATAACATATAAATAATAAATGAATTTATTTAAAGTGCATTCAAATTTTGCTCACTTTTCTTTTCTTCAGCAAATAATTCCATGTTGGCTGGGGACATTTCATAACCAATCAAATCATCATTTCCAAAAAGCTAAAATATAATTAAAATATTAGTTAAATGTTTTTGAGACTTACGCAGTGTGAAATTCATTTGTAAAATATGAAAATTACAATAAAATATTGACAAATTAATCAGGAAACTATCTAAACATGTTAAGTTTATCCTGATTTAAGTGTCAAATTTTAAATCAAATTTTCATTTCAAAAATGAATTATAAGCTTAGTAGCATATTACATCATTTTGTATCTTCAGCAAGGCTGCATCATCTTCAGCCATCTTTCATGAGTAAACAAATTGCAGTTTTTGACAAATAATTATTTAAAAAAGTTTTGAAGCAAATTTTTTTAAGACGTAAAAAATATTTATGTAGTCAAAAACTTTATGCTATATACGTATATATCATATTAAATATTTATAACTTTTCTTTGCTTCAAATCTTTACTTTAATCTCATCAAAAAAACAAACCTTTGAAATAGTATCAGCATCATAGCTCCCAAAAGGCATTGTATAAACAGGACCATTCTGATACACAACGTGAAATCATGAATGGAAGAATTTGATTGTTGGGAGTGATTTTTATTCATTTTTATATATTCAAAAATTTTAGCAATATTTTTGAATAATTTTTTTAATGATGAACATATAAAAGAAAGAAAATAAAGTGAAATTAGACACTACTAGAAAAGAACAATCATAAAATATTCTAATCGACTTCCTCATATCAAATTTTGAAGAATAAAATTTCTTTTGCGTAGTAAAAATACAAAATATTAAACTCACCCCCAATAATTGATTTGTATCCAACTGATAAGCATCGTTGTGTAATAAATCCTTTAGTGAATCTAAATCGGATTGAACAGTGTCTATATGATTGCTATAATCTTCTAATGAATTTAAGCCCATGATGTCTGTTGAATTTGATCGATTATATTTTGTTACTCGTAGCGAGTTATCACCAGAAGTCTGTTGCTGTTCTTTTTTGTCAACAAGTTTAAACAAATCCTCATCATCAAGAGCATCAGTGTTCTGAAATTTTAATAATTTTTTCTTTTAGGAAATAGTCTTAAAAATATTATTTTATTGAACTTACTTGTGAAGTATCGTCAAAGCTTTGATATTGTGGTTCAGTTGAATCTTCTTTTGCTTGTCCATTAGTCAAACTAGTTGAATCACGTGCTGATCCGCTCATCTCATCATCAACATTCAGAATGGTGTAAGTGATATTTGCTGTCGTCTTATTATCTTTTGATGGTATTAGTAAACTTTTTCCCGTAGATTTTTGAACGAGAGGAGTACTCTCTGCGTTTTCTTTTTTTATTTGCTGCTTATCTACTTTTGAGCTTGTCGCCTTGTCATTAATATTTTGTTTCTTTTTAAATATTGTTTTGCAATACTCCTTCATGTTATTTGTATCAATTTCATCAACATTATCGTCAATTTCCAAACATCTCTCCAAGCATTTGTCAAAAGATGTCGATTCCTTCTCTCCATTTTTACATGCGTCTGATTCTGGTGATTGTACGTTTGTAAAATTACATGTGTCTGTATCGAGATCGGATTCGACATCATCTAGCAACTCTTCGGTAAGTTCGCTTATGATTGGTCCATTATTTGTTTTTTTAACTTTTGCTTGTGGAGCATCGTTGATCATCAATTGATAGCGACGTTTGCCAATACCGCTTCCAAGTCCACCACGATTTGGTTGAACAATTGTTACCAAAAATTGTATCAATTTGTTTACAATTTGCTGCTGTTTCATGTGTTTCTGACGCAGGATAGCAACTTCACGCCATAAAGCTTCATTCTCCTGTTTCATAGCACTGAAACGAGTATCCAAGGAGTCTTGCCGACCACGCATATTTTTTACTTCATGCAAAACCCTATTCATAGTCTCCACTTTTGTTACCGTTGTTTTATCAGCTTCTTGTTGTTTTGGATGTGCAATCTTTCGTTTTATGTGTTCCAATAAATATGGATGACCCTTTTGAAAGTAAGGATGAGAAAATTCCATTTCATCTTTATCAAATTTTAAACCGCCATTGTCAATAGATGTGATTTTGTGAAAACCGTACATGTTAAGCTGTCGAATGAAACTTGCCATGTTATTGTGCTTGTAATTGAGAGGAAGCAATTCCTTAGCAAATTTCGCTTGATTTTGTATGAAAAAGCTTTTTCCATCCTATATAGAATAAAAAAAATGAATTGATTTTTTATTTTATCTGATAGCAAGCAAAATGCAAGTCATGATTGTATTTTGTTCATTTCAAAATGCATAATTTAATTAAATAACGAGTCAAATATAGTTATAAATCTCAATCTTTAGAACATATTCTGTATTCAAAACACAAACAAATGTAAAACCTTAAATTATCTAACGTTTGAAATATATTGCATAATCAAATGAAATTATTTTTGAGACTGTGTGAATGTAAACTTTTCCATTATTATTATTTTTTTCTATCTCAGATCGGAAGCCGCTTTTTATATAATTTTTTTGTGCACCATATGACGTAGGTGTGCAATTATACACACATTTTCTGTCTCTGTCGCACAGCTACAAGCGATACTGTTTTGCGATGTAAATAAATTTTGAGAGTAGAAAGAAAAACAAGAATGAAGTGTGAATCATAACGTTTGGAAAATTTTACCCTCATACTCTTCGTTTTCTTTTGATCTCTTCGTTTGCTTACTTCGAATATAAAACGCAATGCATAATTTTCATGACAAAATCAATGTGATATTGTATGTGACGCCATTCCGTATCATCAAATATGTTCATCTAAAATAATAAAGGTGCACAGGAACTTTTTAAAGGCCTTGATTAAAATCAAGGTCAAACATTTAGTAAAATTTTGTTTTTATTATTTTATGCAATTTTTTAATTAACATCTATGATACTTTACAATTTGACCTATCCTACGAGCTAATTTGTTAACATTGTGAATATTGGTCATGAAGAAGAAGAAGAAGGATGAAGAGTGGAAAGTTTTAAAAATAGATTTTAAAAAATTACAACAACAAAAAATTTACTAAAGTCAAAAAAGTACAAAATTTTTATTAAGTTGCTTTGCATCGACCGACATTCAGGGAAAAGTATTCAAATACGAAATGCCACACTGAAATCATGAAATTTTCATATTTTTTTTTATCAAGTAATCAAAATAGTGGAATTGCGTATTTAAAATGAATTTACTATAACACTATTATTATTAATCTTATTAAATATTTAATATCTTAAACGCAATTATTTATGAACCAGCTATACATTGATTACAGTATTTTTATTTTTGAGTCAATTACAAAGTGAGCAAATGGAATATTTTTAAAAATTCTCCATGTTTGAAAGAGAAAATTTTGAAAACTTACTTGGCTCCACGAAATTAATTCGTTTGTATCTGAGTCTTCTACTAATCGCCACAGTTTTGCCAAGAATGCTGGGACACCTAAATTTCCGTTCTCGATCGGATGCATGATGTTTTAAAACTGATTTAAAATATTTTTATTTCAGAGACTTTGTCACGACTGATTCACTTTCTAAAATGAATTCAAGATCAATGATTTCTATTAAATATCAACTATTTTGATTCAATACAATGATTTCATATTTTCTTTAGCCTAATTTACGTTTTATTCCACTTTTATCTATGAATATTCTTTTAAATGACAATTATTCCTTACTTTTAATTCTGCTTTTAAAAATTTTGGTAATTTTTTGTTTTGTATTTAAAATTAAGTTCAAATTCGTTATTTTTTGATTTTTTTGTAAGTAGAAATTTCTAGAATAAATCTAGACAATTAAGGCTAAAATCATAAAATTCTTCTTAATAATAATTTTTATGTATATATAACTGATATATTTTTCAAAATTTACTGAATTGGTATATTTTTTAAAAATTTCGTCTTGAATTTAACAAAACTTACTGGATTAAAATAACGATCAATAAATATTTAAATAAAAACTTTGAACCACAGTAATTTTTGTTGAAAAAAATCTTAAAAACAAAAAATAAAAACAAATATGTTGCGAACAAAGATTAGTCTTAAGAATTTTTTTATATTCAACTCATCATACGGACCACGAGAAGGAGAAGTAAATATAAAAATAAACTTAAAAGTAGAACGAATTAATTGCTAAATAATATTACAGGAGGAGAAGAAAATTTTATTTTTTTATCCAGAAATTGACAAGAATGAAAAATTAAAGGAAATTGGATTTATTGAAGCATTGATAAAATTTACTGGGACATTTTCACTCGAGCCAACATCAGCCAATGATGTTCTCACAATGAAAACAACGAAAACTATGAAATTTTTCTTTGAAGCCGAGAAAAATTTTTGGATTGCAATTTCAGTCAATGTACCATTTGAGCGTAAAGAGAAAGATAAGAAAGAGTATATAGAGTATTATGCAGACGATGTGCATGAGTCAGTCTTTAAAAAAATTTTACAGCGTTCTTATTACAATTTTCGACTTTTTCAAAATACATTTGAACATAATCTAATAGGAGATACACAGAATGAAAAAGTTGAGCACTTAAAGACAAAATTAAATCATTTTTATACAAAATACTTACTCACAATTAACTTGCAAAATGCCGATATTCTTGATGCGATTCAGTGTCTGCAATATAAAGCAATTTTCTATAAAACATTCTTTAAAATCGTTAACTTCATTAATATTCTAATCAGCATTAAAAGTCTAAAAATTAGAAAATGCATATTTCTTTATAATCAAGAAATAGTATACAGTTCAATCAACCCACGAGATTTGTTTATTATTAACGAGTATATGACTGAATCACTTTTTCCAAAGTTTTTTCAATCAATTCAACGCAATAACAATCAAGGCGGTTCGGAAATTGAAACTGAAATAGATGGCAAGTTTGTAACTGAAAATGCATCAGAATCAATCAAGAATGATGCTCTAAAACTTCATTTTTATGGTGAAGGAGCAAATAACGGAGAATGGGAGACTTATCGTATGGTAGTTTACAATATTTTAGACGTATCTCTTGTGATGCTTGTAGAGGATGATGATGAAGCATTAGGAGAAGAATTTTGTAATGAAATAAGAGTATCTATTGGACCTCAAATGAAAATAATTTCCAAGGAAATTTCAGACAACATTACTCAATTACAACAAATTAAAACTAATGAGGACAGTATGGTAGAAAAATATATTTATTTTAATCACAAAAATTATCGCTTTCATGCGTGCTTTTATGAAAATAACGAGAATGCTATAAGCAATCGTGATGGAAAGCGAAACACACAATTATCTTCTTCAATAATGAATTTATTATGTGATTTATATGCACAAGAAGCTGATGAAGAAAATTACATTTTTTGCAAAAATTCTGAGATATCATCCGAACGAGAAACAATAATCAAGACGTATAACGACTTTTGGATTGTAAGAAAGTATTATAATTTTCGTTCATTCTATTTAATACTTCACAAGAATTCGACGCTGATTGATATTGCTGAAGAATCACAACGATTACTCTCAGAAATTGTAAAAAATGTTTATTTTACGAACCAACAGTAGGACATAATTTATTCATTTTAATATTTTCTTTTTTGCTATATAAAATTTTCTGTTTGAGAAGCAAACAACATAACAAATCTCATCATATGCTATTGTTAATCGTTGTAAGGAGTTCTTTTGAAATAAAGCAGGATCCATACTACAAAAAGTAAAAATTTACATAATTTTCTTTTATTTAATCTTAATTAATATATACCTCGGTGCTAAATTGATTAACTTGTATAGGATGTCAGATGTCTTTTCATCATTCTCAAGATCTCCACTACTTGCAAGCACAGCACCTATTTATTCATTATATTTAAATTAAATATTTTCTCTAAAATTATTACCATACTAACCATCTTCTGTGATCACAAGAAATCCAAGAAGATTGGTACTTATAGCGTTGAAAATGTTCATTTTATTTTTTTTCCAATTCTTTTGATTTCAAAACAATAAAGAGAGGACAGTTTATGAATGGTGTCACATGATAGTTTTCACTCGAGTTGTGTACACCATAAAATTTTGTTTACAACGGGATTTTATATTGTTTTCTCTTCTTATTATTTTAAACTATTTCAAAATTTATTCCGTACTAGCTATGCTTCAACCCGATCCTTCGTATCATCTAAAAATTCAGGATCCTGTCCATTCAATTAATTTTTTAAGTCAACAATTACTAACAGGAACAGCAAGTGGAAAGATAAAATTTTTTTGTTTATCTGTAAGTTTCATTTAAATTTATTTTTTAATAATTCTAAAAATATATTTCTTTTTTTGTTTATAGTCTTTACGATCGAATTTTGAGCTCAAAGTTAGTTCCAATGGAATCTTATTTATTTCATCCGATACTGAGACATTAATTTGTCAAGATCGGCAAGGTATTGTAAGAATTTATGATTTAGAAAAGAGTGGATATGTGGCTAAAAGTGAAATTATCACGGAGCACACTGGTTTTACGCGATGTATTAAATTATTAAATACGAATCTGTTATTGACACCAAGTGGAAATTCTGATATAAATTTTTATGATTTATTAAGTTCATCGATTAATCCAATTCAAAAGTTATCATATTCAAACGAACAAGTAGGTCAAATTTTATGTATAATTGACATTTCTTTGACATCGCAATCGTCGGAGACATTATTATATCTCATTGCTGGCTATGAATCGGGACATTTGGTGCTGTTTGATTTGAAAGAATACAAAGCTGTGCATAGCGTAAAATATGATTTTCCTGTGTGCAGTATTGATTATGATGCAAGTACAAATCGTGGTGTGTTGTCTTCACCCACCATTCATAAAATACATATATTTGGAATTGACCGTCTAAAAGTGGAACTGGTACAAAAAGAGACTGAATGTATTGAACTTCAACATAATGAAAGTCAAAAGGTAGCAGGTATCAGCTCATTAAAAATTCGCATTGACAAAAAGTGTCTATTTGTTGGTTCATGCGACGGAGTTGTCAATATTTTTTCATGGAAGTCTCTGAGAAAATTAGCAACTCTTCGAAATCATCGAAGTGAAATTACTGACATTGCATTCTCAGCCACTCCAATCGATAGTTTCAAATCAAATTTATCAGCTATAGCATCGGTTGATGGAACAGTTTCTTTATGGGATATTTATTATAAATAAATTGTTTAGACTGATGATAAATAAAAGAAATCTTATATTACTTTAAATCCAATTTTTTTATAATCTCTCATTAAATATGACTTTTGCATAATTAATAATATTTAAATGAATAGTAAATAGCAATTTTATAACGGCTGAAATAAATTTAAATGAGCTTGGAGCTTTTGAAATGTGCATATTCCACAAAAAGCTGTAGACATCCCTGCACAACGAATACACAACAACAGGTAAAATTGAATCAACAGGTTTGAATACAGATAAACAAAAAAATGTGACGTCGTTAATACATAAGAATGTAATACAACTATAACTTTAAAAAATTTTCAGCGTTGAATTCTTCAGTTTCGTTTTTTTTGTCAATCGCATCGGACGCGTGAGTGAGATCGAGGAGAGTTTTAAGGTGTATATAATTTTGTGTTATTTGAAAAGACAAACTTTAAAAAAAAGTTTTTTCACAAAAGATTGTTTAATATACAAAAGAAGAATGTTGATAACATTTTTGGTTGAATAAATTACACACATTAGTGTTTGGAGAATTTTTTATTTTTGCACAACGTGAAAAAAACTTGATTTTTAAACGGCAAACAGCGAATAAGTGATAGAACGAAAAAATATTGAACAAGGTAATACGCTAAAAATTCTTGTGACGATTATTTGTTGTTGTTGTTGCTGCTGTAAAAGAAATTTTTTACATACATTAAAACAAGTTTAGAATGAAAACCCTTTTCACTTTAATTCAAAATAATGAAGCAAAGTAGAGAAGAATGCTCGAAATATAAAATGATGTTCTTTTTCATGGTCCATACATCCATTATTAATGATGCTGTTGCTTTTAATGAAAAGATTTTTTGATGCTTCATCAATCTATACTGACGGATTGTAATAAAAGATTGTTTTTATCCCTTTTCGTGTTTTTATCTTAAAGATATATTAAACCGAGATTTGAAGGATTCTTTATGAAAGAGAGCAAGAGATACATATATAGTAAATTAGTGTCAATGTATAATAGCATTTAATGGTGAACAATGGATGATGATTATTATATTTTAGTGATTTTTATTCAAACAGTTAATTATATAGAGAATACTCGAATGCGACTTAATTAAAACAAAATGTTCATAAATATATGTTTGAATACTCTATTGGATGTTTAAACGAATAAGCAAACGTATGGTTGAGAGTGGAGCGAGTAAAAAAAATTAGAGTGGAAACAATTAAGAGCTACTTCATAGAATTTCTTTAACCTTGATTTAATTGAAACCACCACAACTATTTAATATTTTACATCAAAAAAAACATTTGAGGTCAAGTTATTAATCAAAAACTTATGAAGTTTTGTGAACATCAAGAAAATCATTGTAAAGAAATAAATTTCATTTCCTGTCAGTGATATTATCTTATTAAAAAGTTGTTGAAAGTTATGCATTTAGTGCAGTAACATCTTACACACCCGTTCTCTTATCTTATTATCTAACCTCAGTGTTTAAACATGCTTACCTCAAATACAAATAAACATATTTTCTAATTAATTTGCTTCAACGAACCTCGAAAACTGAAGAAAAGAAAAGCTCTCTCTTAATTTTATTTATGATTTTTTATTTAATTTACTTTCTCTCTAACAAATAGTGTATATGACTGTACACCTACCTATCTTCGCATTTTTTAGCTTGAATATTTAAAAATTGTATTTTTAGCAATATTACAGTATATGCATAATCAATAATTAGTCGCTACTAAATTTTTCATATCAAGTAGTACATATGTGTATGTACCCACATGCAGCATATGTAGACGATACAAATATGCTAAAATATAAAGATCTTAGTCGAAAGAGAAAGAAAAAAAACAGAAAATTGCATCGTATGTGATATTTCACGAAACAATTTTCTTGTTTTGTGTTAGGAAATTGATCAAGTTTGTAAATGCTTATGATGATGTAACTACCTAAACGAATATGTATGTGCAATAGAGAAAGAAATATAAATCCAAAAAAATAGGATATGAGGGAAAAAATAAGGAAAAAAAGAAGTAAAAGTGAGAATCTTTACATATCAATATAAACAGAGTTTCTTATTAACATAAAAAAACGAATAGGTGTGTACTTTTAAGCTCTGGTCATTCTTTATATCTCTAGGTCAGATATTTATGCATATTTTGTCCTAATACTGTAGGTTTTTTATGGCAGTTATATTCCGATACATAAATTTATTTATCTAATATTTTCTTTAAAACTTTCTAATCTTCGTCTTTTTCATCAAAAATGCATCTATTGAGTAAAAAGTTAAAGAGAGAGAGATCTAAATAAAAATTTCAATAAATAACAATATATACGTAGAAAATGATTATCGTTGATATTTATTACATTTACATCTTAAATATTAAATCTTTAAGTAACAAATTCTTTCCTAAAATAAATTAACTAATAAATCTTTGTAGTACAAGTTAATTATCATACGAAGTGTAAGAAATTTCACTTGGTAAACATACAAGCTTGAATGTAGACACTCATTCACTTTTTTCCCGAGTGGCAAGTGATTGTCAAAATATTCGCAATTTAATTTTTTTTCGTTAACTTAACATACATTTCACTTCTTTCGCTAACACCAAAAAATGTTTTTTTCTTTCTCTTTACAGAATTCCTCTTACTCTCTCATTTTTGCTGCAATTTTATAAATGTGTTAATTTTATCATTTACCATTTAAAAAATTAAAGTGCGTAGAAAAAGCAAAAGAATTAAATGGAGTGCTATAGCGGTGGCAATATAGTAAGTGCCATATTTGGCACAATCGCTATTATTGCAGTGCTAGGAGTGCTGGCTTGGTGGATTTACAAAAAGCATTATTCAAAATTCCAAAAAGGTGGGTGACATATCATTAGTATCAAATTTTTTCATCAATGTTCTAATGGCTTACGATGACATCATATTCACATATAAATGATTATTAATTTGAGAGCATTCTTTCACAAATTTGAAGGAAAAAAAATCTATTCAAATTCAGACAAATTTCTCTTTTACGAATAAAAGCTTTTTGTTTATTTCTCTTCAAAATCACTCTTTTTCATTCATCAATTAACATCACAAAGTCGGTGTTTGTCTTCTCTCGACAAATACTCATAATAACAATCTTTTGCACTACACAATAATATTATTTGCTATTTATTATAGTGGAAGCTGTAAAGCAGTGTGAATGAATTTTTATGCTTAATTTTCCTTTCAAACAAACCATTTCGATTGAAAATGAAAGAAAAGAAAGAAATTTCACAAGAGGAGCTCAAAATGTATAAGATAATAAAATGAGTGGGTAAAATAAAATAAAATGAGTAATGTGTATAACAACCTGTGGTATGTATATAAGTATATATGCGAGAGAAACATACAGGTTTTTACTCTGCTATCTCTCTCCCTCGAAATAAGTATTTACGCGAACATTTCAAACTGAGCACTAGGTACTCAACTGGTGTTTTCTTCACTATTGAGCCTTATTAAAAAAGTAATTCAATATGCGTCAAACTATTAAACTACTTATGAACTAAATTAACCTAGTAGCTTTTTTCTATAAAAAATTTATATTTGTGTCAATTACCACTGCTTATAAGAATGACAAAAACGATCAATGATTGATTAAAGAATATGCTAAAAATTCATTAACACCTTCGACTCCTTTGATTTTATAATTATTTTAATCATTTGTCTAGTATCCGCTATACTACCATATAAAGATCATGAAAACCAATTTTTTTTCTGTCTCGGATTTAAATTGATTTCACTGCAAGTTATTCAACCATTTAGAGATACATAAACATTGCATTTTCTTCATAAATTAGAAACCTAAAGAAATTTTACACGCACAACGAAGATGATATATATCATTCTATTTGAAAAGATAAAATGTAAAATAAAACCAAAAAGATGTGAAATAGTTAGCAACAATAAACATCAGAAATGTGTCATTATTACATTCTAAAGCGTCTTCTAAATATAAAGCCTCATGAAATGTTTGTTCACTCATTAGTTAATTTGTATTAAAGGCAAAAGTTTCTAAAAAAATTATTAGATAGTTAAACAATTATCTGCGAATAGTAAATTAGAAAGAGTCTCACACAATTGTACAATAGAAAAAAGCTATTGTTACCTAATAGAAGCACCAATTATTGTAGTAATCCGATAATCACCATAAAAGTTTGTTGATTACCAACATTAGTTTACTTTTTGTACTATTTCATGTCAATGTGACAGCAATATGATTTTGTGGTCATCTACCCTATTTGTATTTGTTTCACGATATTATCAGCCAGAGTTTAATGAGCAGAAAAAATAATAACAGCAAGTGACAATTTTGACCTTGTAATTTAGTCAATTTTTTTTTTGATTTTATCTTTGGGGAAAAATATTGTTTTAAGTACGTGGACGATAAAATATTTTAAAATAACATCGCATGATTACAAGATTTTTTCATACACGTTGCTTTGTGAAAAAACCGATTAGTGAGACAACAAAGCCAACTCTATCATTTTAAAAAAAGAGCCGTGTGTGCTTTATAATGAGTTTATTCATTAAAATCATTTAATTTCAATACTAGCTAATAGACATTGGATCATGTGTTTAGCAATTGATACATTTTTATGATTTAATAGATCTATTAAAGATCGTAATTTTCTTTTCCAACATTTTGTGAATGAAAAATACGCTGTGTGTAAAATGAATGTGTTTGAACATGGGTGCTATTAGAGTATATTTATTTATTGAGGAAATATTTGAGTGAAAAAGATAGACTTCATAGAGACAAACAGCATGCTGCTGTTTTAATTCAATTTTAAAGGCTATTTTATTAACTGATACATCCTTACAAAAATGTTGTGAATTTTGTTATGCAATTTTTCAATGTAACTCTTTTTAAATGATTTTAAATATCAAAACTACTCATGAGAAATAAAAAAGAAATTTTTGTTTCAATCAAATTTTCTAAAGAGAGTCATTTTAACAAATAACTGATGCTTGGTAGATTATGGACATTAAATTGAGAAAAGAATTTTTTTAAAAATTTATTGTTACAATAAAATGATTATCAATTGGATTTTTTAACTTCTATAAATGCAAAGAATAATCTTCGAAGTCAATCTAATTAATATTGGTTTTTTAATTGCTAATTTCGTCATTTCTAATGTAAAAAAATTCTGAATGTGCAGTTTTACAATATATGATATTCATAGTTATAAATATTTGTTCATGCTCAATTGCAGTGAGTAATTAACTTTTTCTATTAGAGTAGTAATTAATGGAATGAATGTGTTTTCTCATATTCCATTTCATGTACATATTACGCGTAGAGAAAATATTGTGTGAAAATATATCGACTTGTACGGCATATTAAACAATAATTTTATTGATAGACTGAAAAGTAGAAATCTCCATGGACTTTAATTACAATATAATTAAATAATAGTGATTTTAATTAATTCATCAATCTTACATACTCTCTCTATGAAAAAAGATGATGAGTTCAAACATATGTCTATGTAGAAATATATCTAAATAAATAGGAAAATATATATTGTGCCAAGCAGAAAAAAAGATTGAAGAATTCGAGAAATTGAACATGCATGGTTATTGAGTCATAATGAATTTCAGTCGCGACTAGTCGAACAAATAACATATCATCAGGCATTTCATACATAATAAATTATTATGCCACTGCCTGAGTATTTTTTCTCTCATTCATACTGATAATCATCATCAACATTTTTCAATTTTTTTATTGAAAAAATAAAAATATCTCAAGAGTGATGGTTGATGCTTTGCTTTCTTTTTGAGTTCAATTTACGATATGCTAAGCAAAGAAGAAAAACATTCATCGTGATGTTGAAGTTTATTATGATACACATGTTGAACTTGAACTTCATTTCATATTTTATAGCTGGTACATATCATATTTGAATTTTTCTAATAGCAATAACTTCTAAATTGTCTTTATCAAGTTTTACAGTTAGTTTGTACAAAAAATGAAAATTTCATAGAAAAAGCCTTTGACCTTATAAATATCAAATGTCAATAAACTTTTGACTGCAACACAGTCGCCTATAGTTAATGAGAAGTCAATTATTATCGTGTAGTTTCAGACATATGTGATTGGTAAAAATGGGCAAAAATTAATTCATTTAGGCAATCTAAAATTTTATATAATTTCATAATGCAGAAATTAATAAATAAAAATTATTATGATTCTAAATTTGCTAAAAAAATAAAAATAGAAGCCAAAAAAGTTTCTCATAAAAAATTTTCATTTATAAAAAATTCAGTCATGGACTTCATAAAATTCATTTCTTATTTCCATATTATTCTCTCTTTCGTTCGCTGTTGATTGCTTGAAGTAAATTGAAAGCGAAAGTTTTTTTTTCTTCTTTAATATTGTATTTTAGTTTGATGCACATTCATTAATGTGCAGTCGATTTATAAAGCTACAGTAACCATCGAATTGATTTAAAAAAGTATGTATAGATAATTTCAGTTGGTGGGTAATTTTCCTTAATTAAAATCGGATAAAATAAAAGAAAAGAAAAATTTCACCAATTTGAAATGTAAAACAAGATGAAAATTGAATTTTAGTTTTCATAAGCATTATAATAAAATTGAATATTTTTATATAAGACAAACTTAATTCTCTTACTGTCATGTATTTTCGTATTAGTCTTATTTTGGACATCATAGAATAAATCTATTTACAAATATGGCAAAATTTAAATTATTCCAACATGTTATATGTGTTACTGTAGTTATATGCTGTACCAATAAGTCAAATTAACCTTCATTCTACGGTGTGCACTTTTTCACTCCGACGAAAACAAAAAAATCATTAAAATTCCAAAACCTCAGTCATTTTTTGAATAGATTCCGAAATTCATTGAAAATCATTCGCAGGGTGGCACGCCAAGTGTGTGCACATTTCGATTTCGTAAGAATGAATCGCTCAAATGTTACCTCTTGCATGAATAAAAAAATATGAAAAAGCAATGTCAAAGCATATTTGTTGGTGGAATTATCGCATCAAATAATAAGTAATGTTCTCCATAAAATGAATAACATGACGAAATACATTGAATCGCACGTTCAATGCACCTTTCAGCAAACCAACCTGTGCTATTGCTCACATATGATAGATTTATTCAAAGCGATTGTATATGAAAGAAAAAATCATTTTAATCCTACTTAATCGCCAGCGCGTTTATTTTCTTCAATAAATCACTCAATTATGTGAGCTTGAATTGCGATTCATGTTGGAATGTAGCTAAGTAGTTAGTGTTTTGGCCTCGACTTGCATGCAATCACGAGACACAAAACATTAGAAGAAATTTCGTCGTGCCTCTGGTATACAATAGTCAAATAAATATTTGTATATAAATATATACGAGACACTTGGCCGCATTGTCTCATGAAAGCAGACACTTGACGTATGTAGCGAAATTATTTATTGAAGATGACTCTTCTAAAATAAATGAGTAATGAAAAGTTTTTGTGTCGCTTTCATCTTTCGTCTTTTGAAGCTTACTATGCGCATGATTTTTATTTTCACTGATCACCTAAACATTACTCTTCTTTTGCATTTCGACTTAAACAAAAGAAATTTTTCATTCCTTACATGCATGTGTCATAATTTTAACATTCTTTTTTTGGATGGTTTATTAAATAAAATTTCGCTTACAAGCTCTCTGATCGTATTTATTTAAGCGTGTTTTTGACCAAGAGAGGGAGAGAGAGATTATGAATGATTGTATATGTGAGAGAAAAATGAAAAGTAAAAGTTGATCAATTTATTGATCTTTATATAATTTTTCACGATCAAGCAAACATGTGTGTGCACTGAAGAAAGACGCGAGACTTTTCCATGAGACTTTACTTTATTTGGAATTCATTGATTTTTTTTGTCAAGCGACTTCAACCGGCTTTTGAGAAATGTCTACAATCATATGCCCTCACTTGGTATTTTCTTCCGCTTTATGAAGATAGAGTAAACTTATAACAAAAACAAAATATTAAGCCAATTAATTGTTTCTAATTTGTATAATTTTATAATAAATATTCAAATTTGATTGTGGTTGAAATGAGATTAGTGAAAATGTATCTCTACGAAAATTTCTTTTTTTATCCGTCCGATAGTTTTCTACATAAAAATAAATATTGCATTGAAAAATGACGCTCTTTGTTGCTTATTATTGTTTTTTTCGATTTCCCTCACCAATTAATTCTTTTTTTTTTATGGTTTATTATTAATTTTATTTTCTCGTATTCTTTCACTTCCACAAAATTTACTTTATGTAATTTCGCTATAAATAATGATGGGCAAACTGTTATTTAATTTTTACACATTTGAAATTTTTATAAGAAAAATCAAATTTTTTTATTGAGAAGTAGCACTAAAGTTGAATAAAAATTTAAAAAAAATGCGATATTGGATAGTTAGTAACATATTTTTTGCTCATCTCACAAATTTTGTGTGGAAGAGTATTTTGGGTGAAAATGTCAGGGATTTATGGCTCGTTACCACTGATGAGACCCAACATTTTTAAAAATCATATATATGCGATGAACAAGTCGACGAGACATTTGAGCATCATCACGAAAAAGCGCGTTATTGTTACCGACTAAATTTCAAAACAATTCAATTTGCAACTATGTAGGTAACGATATTAATAGTCAGTCAATCTATAATGAATCGTTACATCTTTTTATATTTCAAAGAATCGCCTTGATGATGACACATATTAAAGTTTTTTTTGGCGTTAGTTTTCTAAAATGAAGTATACAAAAGAAGTTTGCATCGTGCGGAAAAAAAATATTGAAATGTAAACAATTCTATAGCTTTATTCATCGTAAATGATAAACGAAAAATAAATGTCGTCACATGGCAGCAATATGTGGGAAAATTGACAAAGATTGTTTATTTTACTGCTAAATATTCTTCAGGAAGGATCCAAAAAATTTCTTTATGGTTTTATTGTTATTTTTCTTATTATTTATGGTTTTACAACTGCTACATTGGTAATGACATTTTAATGTGAGTAAGATGTCTCAATATGTTTTCACTTACACTAAAAGTAAAAGTAGACACAAAAAGAAATGAATGAAAAAGAAATAAGAAAAGATACTTCTTCTGATTTACATAATTTATCATACTTTTTTCTTCACTTACTTTTATGTAAGTTGAATTAACTTTAAGTAATGTTCTTATATATTTCACTTTTTTTCTTATATTTTTTTAAATCTTAAATTCAAAAATTGACAAAAATTGGTAATTTTGCAGCTTTATTATATTGGAAGTGATGAATAAACGAAATAAAGAAATTTATGGAAGTGTCATAAAAGCTAAAGGAACAATTCCGTATTACTTTAAAACAATACATGATGTCCTCATTTTCATACGAGAAGAATTATAATAAATTCCTTTGAAAAAATTCCTTAAATCTTGCTCTGAATTCAAGGTGATCAACTGTTATGAGTCTGTGTGCTACAATTTTCTTCTTTCAAAATAGTGTATGTTTGCAATAAATTTGAACTTCATATGAGTTCTGAGAAACTGTGTTAAATTTCCATATACTTACTTACACTCACACTGTTGTCAAACTACTTAGGAATTTTAGTGCTGATTACCAAAACAAAACCATGTAGCTCTCCTCATCTTTTTTCGTTTAATAAAAGCTACAAAATATATTTTTGAATGATTGCAAGTGAATATCAAATTTATCGCATTAGTTTCTCTTATACGGAGATCAGCGGATTTAAAAATAAAACGAAATCATTTTGACACATTTAAATACATATCTCCTCCAACCATTCGAGTTGAGAGTCAAGTGCTTTTCGAAAGAAAAGAAACTAAATAAAAAGAAAAAAATTCAAAGATCAAAAGGCGAGAGAGTTGTCCATTGAATTGAAAGTGAATATACATAATGAAAACGAATTTTTCTCCTCTTCAGCTGTTACGAATGCGTTTATAAAAATTATGCACACATGCTTAAAAATAACTCAGATTAATTATTTCATCGTTAAATTAAAACAGCTTTAAGTTAAAATTAAGAATGAAACGACGAATATTTAATAGTAAGGTATATAAAAAGAATAAACATAAGAAATGAAAAAATGATGATTTGACATCAACAAAAAATCATAAAAAGAGAAATACCTTATTCAATCAAAGAGAAACCCGAGGAGTAAGACAGGTTATATTATAGGTGGTAGAAATAAATGAAAAGAAAGAGAAAAGAGACGCATGAAAGGAGAAAACTTGAACTTGAAAATGAAATAAAAGTCATTGGATACGCAATTTAAAGAAAAATAAAACACAAAGCTAATAATCATATTTATGGTAGAGTAGGTGTCATATGTTTATTAGAAATCTTCTAGATTTAAATCAAATTGAATAGATTAATTATGAATGGAAACTGATAAAACAAAAAATGTAGATATTTTCAAACTTTTTGTCACTATAATGTTCCTTCTAGAAATAATTACGTGACTGTCATCATGGAGCCATGAAAGTGATAGAAGTATTCTTTTTCTATTCACAACGATTGTTGAATATTAAAGAGTAAAGTTATATTGGATTTTTTATATATATATACTCGTATAATGATTTTTATATACTGTTGTCTCGTCACAAAGAGCACAAGTGGAATGCTCGATAGTCTGTGGGTGTGGTTCTAGTCTCCTCAATATGTATCTGTTTTCGTTGTTCAGATATTTGAAGACGTTTCATTAATAGAACAAAATTGTTCTCATAATACGATACAAAAGTTGTGAATAAATTAACTTATATTTATTTTCTTTATATTACAGATGCAAAACTCGTTCCAAATGATCCTGAAAACGCAAAACATGAGTTTGCTTTCGATAATCTAGCTTTTAAAGGTAAATATTTTTTTTTAAATATATTCAATCTTGCGATTAACGATTTATAAATTGTTTTTGCCTCTTACATTCATGAGAAATATTTTTATGAATGGTTTTTTGTGTGATTTTTTTAAAAACAAAATTCAACTTACGCATTTATTCAATATTTAAAAAAGAAGAAAAAATAAGAGATTTCGATGAATGTCTAAGTAAGGAAACTCATCCATAGATGATTTTTAAATTTTGATATTAAATGACGACAGAATTGTTGGTTGTGAAATTCAAAATTTTTCAGTAAATCAACTAAATCTCAAATAGTTACCTCCATTTTAAATATAAAAGAGATGTTCTTACATCTCTCATACGAACCTTGCCTTAAACTTTTTTTTCACATTTCCTTATACATATTTGATCTTTCAAGCGTAGGTGAAATTAATTATTAACAAATATCTATCGTGATATTTTTTATTATTCTATCTTTAATTTAAAGCCTTTAATATGAATATTTATAAAATGAAGAGGATGATATTGCATGCATGCGTGTTATTTTATTCTTTGAGTTCACCAAAAAAAAACTCAAAACAATAATAACGATGCGAAATTTAAAAAAAACTCGATTTCAATGGCCTAACATTAACTCATTAAACATCAAACGTGATTATTTTAATCACAGTAATTTTTTTTGCAATGTACCTTGACGAGTTTAAAAGACAATTGATGTGACGAGAGAGTTTTTTCATCTTCTCTTCCCGAAAAAAATATACACGTATGCTTTCGATTTATAAACATTGTCACCCAGCCGAATAACTGGTTTTTTGTGAAATTTTTGTTGATCAATTTTCAAGTTTATTATCAACAAAATACGATTTATAGGGTATTAAACTCTTCATGCCATACGTTTGTCTATCTTTCTTAAAATTGATTTAATATGCAAATTTTTAACTGTCTTCTTCTTGTTTTCTTAATCGTGTGATACAAAAAATACGTATACACATCTATTCATTTCACTTTGTAGATATCACTATATATAATAATAAAAATCATAATATTATATATTCATTTGTCTCGTATGGAATGAAAAGTGAAATGGAATAGAGATGTATCATTTGAGTCAGCTAGCAAGAGAAGATGAAAAATTAAAGTACCTAAAAGATAGTAATCTCTCTTTTGAAATAAATAAATAAATTAATTTTTAAATTAATGTAGCTTCCTTCCTTGAATTTCAAATTGATTATTCATGAAAAGAAATGCAGTGAAATTGAATTTTTTTCTGTATTGATAGCTGATGCAAGTAAGTCTCTGCCGTTAAATGCAAATTGGACATCACCTAAAAATGACAACAACAACATCAAATGACTGTAAGCGAAAGCCATTGGATGACAGTTATGCTGGCGTAAGTTCATATACACCAACTTTGTTTTGTATGTCTAATGAATATTTTATTCAAATAATTTAGATGCCAGCACCGAAATTAGTGTCACTGAAAGGATCTGATTTCACCGGATTGGGAATTGAATGTTATGGAGGACTGAAAGATGGTATCTTTGTTAAAAAAGTTGCTCCACAAGGGCCGGCATCAGGTCAAATAAACATTGGTATGTCAATTTTCATCTACGTCAATTACTTAATTATAATTATACGCCAATTTTCCCTATTAAAAATTATTTATTCTGGTATTTATAACTGTTAATTATAAGCATTTGTTATGGTCATCACTTCCTGTATTTCACCATCTTCAATTGATGGCCTAAATTAAATGAAATTTTCGTAAACAAAAAAGTTATTGAGTTATAATTTCATTCATTGACATTCAGGTGATCGCATAACAAGTCTTACAATTGATTTTCGGCATATTGTACAAGAGGATGCAATGACTATTTTGAGCTATGCTTCACCATATAATGTGCAAATTGAATTGATTAATGGCAATAATAAATTGAGATCATCGGGCTCATCAACAAAAGACTCTACAGCAAGTCCAAAACCGGGAAGACAGTCACCATTAATTCATCCACTCGTTAGATCGAGCAGTCAATCTGATTTAAATACGGTAAGCACTCCAAAAATATAATATCAATACATTCATATTTTCAATTACGATTATAATGATTAATGATATTTAAACTACAGATTGAAAGGAATTCACGAAAGAAGCTCTTCCAAAATGATGATAAAGATTATCCAACACTTAAAATGGATAAAAATGATGAAGCTCAAATAGCAGCAGCAGCTACTCTACCTATGTCGGAGGCACATCACTATGAAAGCGAGAAAAAGAGCAGCCCATCATTCATGCAACAAGTGAAGACTCGAATAGCAAAAATAGAGGAGAAATTTCAAACGAGATCAAGCGAGAAAAATAAACTACAGCAGCATGATACGGTAACAGCGATGAATATGGAAGAAGGCAAAGTTGTTAATGGAATGAAAACTTATGAGGATGAAGAAGCCATTTCAGTTTCACCTGATATTCAATCATCGTCACCGACAGCAGAGCAATCAAAAAAAGGACTTAAATTTGGAATTCGTGTATTGCCATCGAATGTCAATGAAAAGTTATTTGGTAAGAAGAATAAAACACCAAGTCCACCTATGCAAAAAATGGAAAATGATGTAAAAATTGATATGGATCAGATTGATGGTAGCAGCGGAAAGATGACAACTGAAGTAACTATCGAGTGCGAGAACTTCAATCGTCAAGGAAGTATGCAAGCAAGCATCAAACGTGATGCAAACGGCATCCCACAAGAACTACCATCATATATGGCAAATGCAGCAAATGCTGCCAGGGAAGGCAGAAACAAGGTGGGAAGTGATGCTGAAATGAGAAAATCTAAAGGAAAGGCACCTATACCTCCAATAATTTCAGTAGACTTAAATGAGAGTACACAAACTATGGACACAAATTTGACAATTTCTACTGCTGATATTTCTAATGATTCAGCAGTGATGGTAGCAAATAATACAAACAATGTCAACATGGAAATTGAAGATGAGCTTGATCGTATTACTGAAAAATATTTGAGTCAAAGTAAAGACAAATTAAATTTCTCTGATAATTTCGCAAGCAACAATGACTCGAGTTTGCTCAACAATACAGAGGGGAGTGTTACATTGTTTGACAAAATTGAAGAATTAAAAGATGACATTGATGATGTAATATTGCGACGAAAAGAACCAAGCAATAGCTCAACGCCTAAATGCGAAAGAAAAACAGAAAAAAATGATGACAGCAATGGCATTACCTTGGATGCATCTAATCTTGATTTATCGAACTATGGAAATTGTAAAGAGCTCAATTCGAGTGATATCACAGTTCATCAATCTAATAGTACTGAGGATGATGAAGATGATGTACAAAATGATGAAACGAGACGAGCAGCAAGTATGGGCGATCTTTCATTGATGAAAAAATCTTTAACCGAAAAGGACAGCAATAATAGCAGTACATTAGAGCGTGCACAGAGTTTAGATATTACAGATAACAATACATTGATGCCTAAGCAATCACTTGCAATGGCATTTTCAAAGCCCACAGACGATTTAACAGCTCTTAATGGCGAATCTGAACCAATAGTTTATAACACAGAAGATGCAGCAGCAACACAGATTGAAATTAAAACAACAGCGAACAAAATTGATCAAACTAAAGTGAATTTTTACGATGAAACTGATACTAACATACCCGATGACGTGAAAGTTATTCGTTATCCGCTTGGAACAATGGAGCGTGAACCTAAATCAGATGTTTTAAAGAAAATCCTTGGCAGCGCCAACATGCAAAAATCTGACATGGAAAATGAAGTAACTGCGCCCTTAAATGAAAACATGAGTGATGCATTAGATGAAAATGTGCCAATGATAAAAAGTACCACAGCTTTGAAATCAGTTGTTACCATTGAAAGCAATACGAATGAAACATTGACGCCTATGGAGGTCTTATCAATTGATACCGTAGAACAGCAACCTATCAGTCTTACACTTATTAATAATACAATCGATATAAACAACGATCCCAATCAAATGTCACCAATTTTTTCCAGTGATACATTTGGTGTAAATAGTATAAAAATATCATCTGTTGAAGTAAAACCACAAATTTCTACAGCTTCTTCATCAACAACTATAATTAATAATGGTGGTATGTTAAAGTTAATAATGTTTTTTTTTCCTTAAAAAAATTATTTAATACAAAGTGGAATTTTTTAAAATCTCAGCATGCTGCACCTTTTCGATTATTATTTTAAGTGATTGTAATTAATAATTTTTTACCAACTAATATATCTTCCATTATCCATTTATAGATGGATTCTTTGTGAAAGATAATGTCGTGACCATCTCAACTGATTCACATTCGCAGCCTTCCTCAATTCAATTCATCGATGACGTTAAGTTGGATTTCAACATGCAAGTTTTGGATGAGTTTGAAAGAGATGAGAAGATCATTATGAAAGATGACTTTAAACCGAAAATTGTTGAAGCAGAAATCAAAGAGAAGTTGAATGGAAGTCATACAAATTCGGAAATAAATAACAATGTGTCGAAAACTAACATTAATCACGACAATGATGTTCATCAGCAGCAACAAAAACAAATGAATAAATTCCTTACTGAAATCGTTTTCAAAGGGTCAGCAGACGATTCAGCGATCGATGATATGACAACATCAGAAGAAACTGCACTTACGTCGTCAACTATGTCAAATTCTTCGTCCGAATCATCGAGTACTTCTCCGCCCATTTTATTGACGACAACTAAAACGTTAACACTTACAAATGTTCCATTATCTACGGCAAATTTTATTAAGAATGAACGTAGACATATAGAGAAAAATTTCGTTCCACACACTAATGACATCAAATTTACATCAACTGTTCATGAAAATTCGTCGTCTAACAATCAAACCCATAATAGAGAACCAGCAAAAAGAATGTCGCAAATTGAATTGATTCGACAGAATTTTGAAAAATCTACGACGCAAAATTCATCAGAAACCTCAATCCCAATTCCAGTCGCAAGACGAAGTTCAGGAATACCTCTTAATATTCAAAAGACGACACCATCTAAAATACCAGTATTTAATAAAAAATCGTCGCCGACAAATCGAACAAATGGCAGTAAAATAATGAGTAGTAGTTCTGATAGTGTCGGTTAAATCAAGATACAATGACACGTGCGTGCATACAATTGACGACATATTATTATTTATCAAAGTATATTCCCTTTTTAAACCTATATCACACACACATACGCAATAAACAATATTGTTATTCGTAATGAATCAATCAATTCCTATTTAACAATTTTTTTTTTTGAAGAAATTATAAAATAAGTCGTCAACAGTTTTTATATAATTTCATAATATATAGCTAAACAATAACTTAAATACAGAATTTAAAATATTTTTTTTGTTACTGAAAGATGGTAAGAATGAAAAAGAGAGTCACTTTAAGTAGACGTGGAAAGCCATAAAAATTCTGTATTTTCAGATTTTAATATTGTAAAGTACATTTAATCATTTAATAAAATGTTATTTTTTACTTATTTAGCGTTTTGAGATCTTTGTATGCTTGAGCTAAAATTCTCTTCGACCATGCTTCGTAACTTTCTTCAGAATTTTTCAGATTTTGATTAGAAGCTAAAGTAAGATCTGTGGTGTTATTTGGCACAATTTCAATTGGATAATTTTTATTTTCTTTTATGATCTTTTTTGTAATCACATTAGGCACCCATTTCTCCCATGATTTTTGCATCATTGAAAATTGGCCTTGAGTTAAATTACTCAGAGGAAGAATATTTTTCTTCGCTATTTTAATATTTTCAAACTTACATGCAAAATAGACACACATTGCATAAACTGATGCATCAATCTCTTCATTTTCATAAAATTGCTGCTGTTCCATGTAAGTTTTTAAATAAATCTTAGCCGATTTTTCAACAGAATGAGGAATTGCCAATTTTCTTATTATTTCCGGTATAGTTAACTTCTTATTTAAGTGTAGAATTTTCAGAATGGCTTTGCGGTGTTTATTGTATTGTGATGAATTAAGTGACGAAAGTTTAATTAATTCTGTCTTTGTAACATCTATGTTCAATAGATCGCAGCCTATATCTAAAGCTATTACGATTGAAGCACTATCATTAATATGATTAAAGACATAATTTTTCGCTTTTATTTGATTTTGAATCTCGAGTCCTTTCCTAAAATTAAAAAATGTTTGAATTTTATTTACTTTTCTAGTTTACAATTTTTATTATTACTTTGCTAAATGGTCGTTCTTCGGTATATTTAATTTGTTAATGTAATCGTTAAAAATTTTTAATTGCAAACTACTCATAATAAGGCAACTTTAAAAAACTATTTTATTAAACAATGAAAACACAAATTAAATATGAATCAAATGATTTTCGCGCGCTTAAAATTATAGAGGTTATGGCTATTTAAAAATTTCGACCGTTATCAGAAAAAATTTTTGTTTTTATTTTAGTCATTTCACAATGAAAATTAAGTTAGAAAATTCTGATCGAAAATTGACAGAAGAAAAGTCAATAAGCAACAAAATCTATAAGGTTCATCGAAAACTTTCAAATAGCTGTGAGAAAAAAATAAAAATTAGACCATTAACAAAGAAAAAAAAAGAGAAAATAGAAAATTTTGAGAAAAATTCAAAAATCGATAAGAGATGGTTCTTGCTTTCATTATTGCTTCTAATTGCTGCAGCTGTTTTATATCAAATAAAATTTGGAAGTTGTGAATTTTGGAGTGCATATAATAAGAATTTCAATAGGATAGTATATGGAGACGAAAAATATTGTGATCGTTTAATAGACACATCATTCTTAAGCGAAAAACTTCGAGAACAAATAATCAATCAAGATGATGTTATTAAACTCATTGACGGAAGCTTGAAACTAGCAAATCAAGAGGGCTTCATTCAAATAATTTTTAGTGGTTCAATCGGCGTAGGAAAGACGCTTTCTTCACAAATCATCGCTCAAAATTTCCTATGGTCACGAAATGTGCAAAAATTTGTTTGGAATTATCATCAACCAGAATTTATATTTAATGCTATTGATAAATTATCAAGTTGTGGTTTTAATCTAGTGATTATTGATGATTTAGAATTGAATGAAGAGTCGATAGAGTTTATAATTAGATTTGAAGACAATATAAGACAGAAAGGAAAAAGAGAATATAATCGCATAGTCTTAATTAATATTTTTAAGCAGTTGTTATCGGAGAAGATTAGAGAAAGAGTTTCAAATTTTGTGATAATCGATTTCAATTCATTTAAGACTCAACGTGATTTAATTAATTGCATTGAATTGCATAGAAAAAAATACAATATACCAATGCAAACGACTGAAATGGATGAGTTAAAAGAAATTAATTATACTGCATCAGGCTGCAAACAAGTTCCTAAACGACTGAATTTAATTTCATAGACGTTAAATATTTTTATTTTATGAATCAATATTGAATTTTCTATCGGGAAATAAACTTGGAAAGAAGTAACTTGGTTCTTCTTCATTTTGTTCATCAATCCAAACGAGACCCTCACTTATAAGTTTATTTATAGCTTGTCGTGTTCTGAATTCATTCCATCCTAATTCTTTCATAAGCAATGACTTTGTAATAGCTCCATCATCTTGACCTGCAGCTACTGTCATAGCTTTTGTTTCTTGCAAACTCAATTCACCAGGTATCGATTGAATTATGAAACGATTCTTTCCTAACGAGTGTACTTGGAAACTTGTACCAAATATCTTCAATTTCTTTGTTGCAAGAAGAATATCTTCAGTTGTAATTTCCTGTTGCTTCTTCTGTCTTCGAGTTTTCATCAGTCGTTCCTTTAATTCGCTAATTTCAAGCATACCTCCTGTCGATTCTGCTAGAGCTAAACAAATCTCTACAATTTGAATGCTTAATTCAAAATAAAAGTCACCCATTCCTAAAACACTCCAAACACCTTTTGACGAAGCTAAGGGATCAACACTAAAAAATAAAAAAAAAATCTTTGACATTATCATGTTGTATATTATGAATATAGTTTTATTGTACCCAATAGCAGCACACATTTCAGTAAATTGTTTTCTGAATGTAGGATTTTTCTTAATTTCTGACTTATACTTATCAGCAAACTCTTCTAAATTGTCTTTTAAAACTTGAACTTGCTTTGTCATTTGCTCAAATTGATTCTCTTGTAATTGTGTTCCTTTATCGCGAAATTTATCAGCTTCTAACTTTTGCTTTTGAATAGCTCCAACTCCTGCACGTCTTCTCATTGTTTATTATTTTCTTTTATGAAATTACAATATAAAGAAAAGAAAAAAATTTCAAAACAATGAGACTGTGACTTGCTCAAATCAGGCGGTTAACAACTCTTGTGAAAGTCTTTTTTTATTATTTTCTAAAGTAAAGAGATATCCTTAAATTTTTTTTAAAATGTACCGTCTATTACAAACATAATTTCATTTAAGAAGTTATATAAAAAAATGAACATGAAATCAGCATTAATGTTATTCAAACTTGACTCAAATAAAATTAGAAGAAATAATAGAATAATAGAAATGAGATTGCAAAAAATATTTAGGAAATGATAAAAGGCATCAGGAAATATAGCAAAGAGCTAATATCGATAGCATAGGTATTAATTTTATGTAAACATGACATCAAAACGTTAACGATCGAACAGCATAAAATGTTTAAACGAATGTCCTGTGTGAAATGTGAGCCGGAAAATGATGTTTACAAATTTGTGTCTATATCATTGTTAACCAGCTGAAACTAGGGGTGAGATAAATGAGTATAGGGAGAGCATTCGATTACATTTATAAAACAAAATACATTTTATGATTCTAATGAAGGTGCTAAAAAGCTAAAAGCCATAATACAGCAGAAATGTCAATATCGAAATCAAATAGTCCATAAAATATGGCTCGCGCGACTTTACCCAATTAAATTTCTCGGTCTCGAACAAAATATCATAAAATTGTACCATACTGTTTCATCCTAATTAATTTCTTTAACATAAAACCATTTGATATTGTTTGTTCAATTTTATACATTTTATATATACATTTGCGATGATAATAGAGAAAGGAGAAAATGAATATGTAAAATGAATATCAGCAGTCCTCTATTACGTGCCCAAAAGCTTTAAAAGTTATCAATGATTGCATCGTCCTAACAATGTTATCATCGAGAATATGTTTTAACCCATTTTCTTCTGTAATTTCTTATACATTCATGACATCACTCATTCATATCAGTTTCAATATGTTCGCTTCCCATTAGAAAATAAACAGATACATGAAGAGAATTTGCCACAATTTCCTTTTCCCTCATAAGGGTGTGTTTTCTGTGAAAGGTACTCATTTCGAGTTGAGAAAAAAAGCTGATAACAGAATGACTTCGAAGTCGTAACTGTCACTGTTTTTCAATATTATATGCATGTACATATACATCCTTTTGCTCTAAAATGTAGCAAGGAAAAAAAATCGATTGTTGATTGGCGCTGATAAGGAAAGAGAAAATGAAATTCACGAAGGGAGAATCACGCTTGCTTTTGGTGTGTATTATAAGTAAATGACAAGTCAGTTAGCATTTAGTGCACACACCTTAGTTTGCAGGGGGATAGGGTGGTTTACTCTTTAGTGCTTTTATTTCATTTTCTTTTTCAGGCTTGGTTCGTGTTGTGCGAACGAAATAAATGAGTATGAGTAAATTGACTTCTAAACCTTGAAAACAAGGTAAAAATAGGTAGGTGGTGAAAAAGTATGATGTTGTTGGGCTCAAATAGAAATTAAGGTGAGGCAATGGACAATAATAAAAAACGATGTGGTTATATAGTTTTCAGTTTTCCACTTCAGACTTTAGAATCAACGCGCTCATGTCCGACTCTTATCGATTCGCATTGGTGCGGTATGTTGTTAGTGCTTCCTTGCACAATGAATCATAGCTGGTATCACGATATTTCAAGGTGCGGCTTTAGAGCAATAGAATGATATGTACACACCGATTTTCTTCCTTTCATCCACTACATAACCAACACCTCACCTAGGTATCCATCAGTTTATTGCAAGCAAATTCAATTAGTGGAAAATTTTCAATTTATAACATAGCATAAAAATGCTGATTGCACAACGCAAATGTGAGACATCATAAACACACAATTTAGTCTTTTTAAAACGAGTAAAATATGCGATATAATTAGAGAGAGGGATGTAAGTTTGTTAGTTTCAGAACTCATTTTACCACAACGAAGGTTTTTTTATGACTTTTTCCTGACATTTCAACTAAATGATTCTCTTAACCCCTCTCAATCTTTAACATTTTTTTTTCATTCATATCGGCGAGAAATGTCAATTCTTCATAGTCCTCTAAGGCTTAACATCATTATTTCAATTGTCAATGCATTCGTTATTCGCTTCGATGCTATTTTTTATAATTTTGAGTAAATTGAGTAAGAATAATGGCATGATGATTCATCAAGAAAAGAAAGAAAATTTTTCTTTTCATATTTTTCACAACATAAATTTTAACACATATTATTTTTGAACACATTGAAGATAAAGAAACCTAAAATTTCAGTGCATATCTTCAGATTTTTTCTAATTAAAAATTTAAACTTTGCAAAATTTCGTGATGATATGATTAATTACGTATATTGTAAATGAAATTTATGTCAATCATCTTAAAAAATTGAAAGATGAGAAAAACAGATTGTGTAATAGAATATTGTCGTTAAAATTTATCATGCAAAAAAGCATGTTTTTGTTACAATATCACACATTTTGAGGGAAAAAATTAGAATAGGTAAAATGAAAAAAAAAGTGGAATTTATGATGCGAAATATTTTAATAAAGTAAGTAATTGTTTCCAAGTAGTTAGCTTCTGATACAGTTTTACTATACATAAGTATCAAAAATCTTTTTATTTCGTTGCTTATATAATATCTTCAATAATAAATTACGAAACTTTTAAAGACATATTTGACATTTTAACAGTTGATGAATGATAAAAATTGAATTTGTAAAAATTTAATTGAAAATTTGTTTGTAATTAGATAGAAAAAAGAAAAATTATATCACATATTGATGTATACCGGCATACATCATAAAATATAGGTAATATTTTATATTGCAATATTTTGGTGCTCAGCATTCATTTTCTAGTGTTTGCATGCTCAGCACTTAGTGTTTGAATTTTTAATCCTAAACATTCAGTGTTTTATTATTTTTGTACTCAGCAATAAAGTTATTAAAATTTTACCAGTAAAGTGATATATTTGTTTTATCAATTTAAAGATGTTTGACTCGTGGACAGTCTAGTTGGAATAATTAAAATGTAGCTACTTCACGTCATTGCTACTTCTCTATTTGCTTCATTGCAATGCTATTAATGATAGTCAACTATTTTATTGACCACTTTCGTCTTTCAATTTCATTTTTTTATTATATATAAATGTACTCATTCATTATATTAAAACAGAAATGTTCCTATCGTACAGTTAATTCTCTTGTGATTCAAGTCACGCAAATTCGCGTTTCTTTTTTTCGCTTGCTTTTTGCTCGTTTTTGGTTATGAAAAGTAAAATTCAATATTAATTTTTTTATACAAAATTTTTAATTTACAGAGTTTGATGAAAGTATGTTGTCTGTATTACTTAAAGTAACAAAATTAATACTTAATATTTGTGTGACGAATTTATAAAATTGTGTTTATAAATAATATTGTTCTGGAAAATATATCTTCATGTGTATGCACATATGCAGAATATAAATTCATGAATCATATTTCCATTAATGAAAGTAATTACAATATTGAGAGCAAATCATGACAAAGAGAAAAAAAGAGAGCGAGAGTATAGGGCCAAAATTTTTCAGTGCAATTTTCTCTTTTTTTTATTCGTTTATGTGCAGTAATATATTTCCACAGCTAGATTATCCAATATTGCGTACAAGACACATTAGTATTCTCTCTCTCGCATTCTCATGTGCCAGTGTTTTTATTCGTTATACAAAAGAATTCATTTTTCAAGTTATAAAGATTTTTATTCTGTGATATTTTAGTTTCTAAATCGTCGTCACACAATTGAAGTCAGCGTAGTAGTTAGTCAGTTGCCTACAGTTGTTCGTGACGAAAAGTCGCATTTTATTTTCGCTCTCTATCTCTATTAATTCTTCTTAGAAAGCGCTGTAATAAAAGTTACTTTCTGTGTGGTGCTCATTGTATAGAGTGATAAGAATCTCAAAGTCCTTCGAGTCGATAGAAGGACATGAAAATTAGTTGAGTAAAAACAGGAAACAATTCGAAGGAGCATGGAAACCGTAAAGCGTAAGGTGACCAAAACAAAACGCAGAAAAGTGTGTTTTTCTTCCTTAAAAATTTTTATATTGCTGTAGTTAATACACATTGTTTTTTGTTACATGCTGACTGCCTAATTTAGATTAAAATGTTTCATTGCTTAAAGCATTCATAAATAGAGAGTTCTTAATTTCGCATATATTTTGTGCTTCATAAAATTTACATAATTATCCAATCTATATAAAAGAAGTTAAAGAAAAATTTTTGATCCAAAAAATTAATTCATATTTGTCAAACGAAATATTTCTTTAAAGTATAAACTACAATATTATTGAAAAACATAAAGCAATCTGCCAAAAAACTTGTTGATTTTCATTAAAAAAATATTTCTATTCACTTTCATTTCATTCTCAAGTGAGTTTACTATGACTTGTTTCCATCGATTTTTCATTTCTCTTATTCTCTCACTCAGCTTGAACTGTGTTTTTATGATCTCTATATAATTTTCATTTTACTTAATTTTATTTTTCCCTCAAAATGCTGTCGCCATCACACAGTGAATGATGTTATAAAGCTAAGTGTAATGAAAGTTAAATTCTTTAAATTATTTTGAATGACAAACTTCCAATCACATACATATACGAGACTTAAAAAGAGAATTTTAAAAACTAATTTACAAATGAAAAGAATATGTTTAAGTTCAACAGCGACAGTATTGAATTGTAAGCATTGTATTCTATATAAGAGATTTATTAAGGCATGAGCTCTGATGACTCAGTGCCTCAAAAAAATGTTTTTTTTTACACAAGTCAGTCAGTCAGATATTTGAAGAGAAGAAATCGAAAATATGTGTTTTGAGACTTTGTGAATGAACAAGATGGATAGAAATGAAAAGAAATAATAAAATAAGCAAAAGAACTTTGCGGTAGAGATCAAATTACTCGACAATTTACTGCCGTTTGTAAGTCGATGCAAAAGCCATAAAATATATGGAAGTGTATAGAACATGGAACAATAGCAATGGGAATTTTCATTGTTTATTTTCACATGGTTCCACCATCATTTTATCGTTGTATGTATAAATTTATCCAAGAGAGAAAAAGCTTTATGAGACAAAATTGAATGAGAGAATTTGTCATTTTCATTGTTGTTGTATACTTGTGAATGACATTGTTTAAAAGAACTGTTGAAAATGAATGAAATTTTTGAATTTAATTGAAATGAACGCCCACCTTAATTGCAAAGAGTCAAGTATACAAATACATATGCCTATTTAAGCGATGACAGATATTGTTCTACTGAAATAGTATCTTTTCTTAATTTTTTATTATGCGCGACAATTTAACACAAGTTAAGAGTTAATGTAAACAATAATATATAATATCAAAAACAAGCAAGTCCCATGTATTTATTTATGATCGTGTTTTAATTGATATTATTCTTTTTTTGCTCTTTTTTAAGTAGTTTTTTATGTTTTTTAAGATAATAATTGTATGAAAACCAAATTTATATTTGTTGCCTTTGAAAAATTAAATATATCAAATTTTTAATTAAAAATGATTGAGTTTACGTTATTCCCAATATGGATAAGAATGCTTGAAATTCTATTACAATAATATACAACAGTAGTAAAGATTATGTAATTCATAAGAGAATTTGTTTACTTTCCTTAATGCTAATCTATAGTCAATAATTGTAAACCTTTTTTATTTCTATCATTACAGTTCTTTAGAAGCAGCACTTTCTAGTTCTAGGTAGGAAAATTAATATTAGCAGTAATTTAAAAGCTTTTAAAAATTTTCTCATCAACAACTTTAAATTCTCATGCTTTTTCGTATGGTCAATGACTATCAAGCAAATGTGTATAGAAATATCAATCAAAGTTATTTGAATATATTGTGATTGATAATGGGAAAAAGTATGAAAAGTACATCCAAGAGAATAAGGAAACATAGATGACTGCATCAAATAATTGCAATAAATCAAAATGAGTGAATGACTTTGTGGGATGATGATTTTCACGATGATCACATCACATTGAAGTCAACAAACATTCGGCGAATTGAGTCACTATTTTAAAAGAGACACGCAAAGAGTGATTGTGCAAAATTAATATTATTGTATTTCTACATTTCTGATGTTGGCATACATGATATCCACCTACATAGCATCAACAACACACAGTAAAGTACTATATGTAGCTCAGTATTGAAACTAATGACTAATGAGCCTGAAATTTGCCTTAACCTGTTTTTACACTTTTCATACCAGAGAGAAATGTACAATAATTCCAGGAGTTTGCCAAAGTTTGAATTCTATATCTCTCTCTGAAATTTGTGTGAAATTTTTTGCTAGGTGAGCAAATTTTTCAGGTGTGTTGGTTGTTGTGTGTGCATCAAAGTGAGCCATTCTTGCTATTATATTCACAATTTAGTTATTAGTTTATTTAAAAAATTCAAAGAATTTCCATACCGCAGTAAATTTTCATAAAAAAAGGAAAATTAGCAAAAAACTGTTAATTTGAGTTTCAAAGGTGTGTCTCTTTGCTATGTTATGCTATTTATTTATGTTCTCGGTATTTCACTTTTTCTTTTGGTGTGGCACTTTAATTTATTATATTACATACATTCTCCTTATTGTTGTTTTCTGACGTACGTGTACATGTAAGTTGTTGAAGTTCATTGACATAGTGTTAGATCACTAGAAAAAGAATCCTTTTGAAGATTTTATCCAAACTTCCAGTTTCATAAGATATTATTTAATATTGATGGTTTTTATTATGATATATAAATTTTTAAAAAGACATGGAAACTTTGATTTAAAAATATCACACTATTGTGCGTGTCAACAAACATATTTCACACTTTAAAATTATATTTTAAAAATTTCTTGCATTTCTTATCACAGTAATTTGTTAATTTACGAATAGTTTACGCTTATGCTATCGCTTGAATACTATTTCCATTTTCTTTATTACTTTTCCAAGCAGTTTTCTTGCTCTCATTAGTATTTTTCAAGGATTGTTTTGAATTCTGTACAAATTCCATCAGATTTCGACTCATGTAATATGGTCGATTAATCCCATCATTTTGCTCACAGTCTTCACAAAAGCATAAAAAGATTGTGTCAATTGTCATTTCATAGACTGTCAAGAAGCAATGTGAGACAAGGAAGGCAAAAATGCCGCACAATAATACTGGAATCCATCTGTAGTGTAAGCCAGGTATATTCTGATTAAATAGATCAATTAATATTTTATGAAATTTAAAGTAAAATGGCAAGTTCATACCTGAATCATTTCAACAGCGATCAACACGGTAGCTATTACAACGAAAATTTTTCCCAATAGTAACACAAAATCTCCAACTGAGTTAATGGCTAATACTTGCAAAGTATTCGAAGAAAGGAGTTTAAATGCACGTTTGCCCGCAACACAAAATGATGAACCATTGATTGTGATTATTACATATGCATTTTTGCTCAAATATTGAATAAAGTTTTCAAAACACATTAGACAACATTTACATGCCATCATTATCCACACTGCGACACGATTTTGTGAGTTTTCAAAAGTACTCTAAAAAGTAGATATTTTGATAATATCTATTGTAAATAAGATTAAGACAATGAGCATACTTCAATAATTTTTAGTGTGATTCTTGCAAATTGTACAATAGCGATGAGCACTGAACCAAAGCATATGCTGCCAAGATGATATCTTATTAAATGACCAAATGTTGTGATAATGGGTAAGTTTAATTTCTTATTCTTATTGCGTGTAAAAAACCATTTTGAAACACTGCCGGCAATTATGAAGTCTTGACAACCATAGAGGAATGTTGTAAACCAGAGAAAGGCAAAAATATTCATCCATCGTGCAGTTTTGATAACTCCATCTTTGACATAACTAATCTGCTTTATGAAAGTAAATTTAAGATGAATTAGAAATTCAAAATCACATAAATTAAAATTTAAAAATTTCTTGTAAGTTTTATATTAAAAAATATCATATAATATTTACTTACTTTCCCATTAGCTCCAGTGGTTGACTCATGGACTTGTAATTTACCAGCGCTTTCAATGATCAATGCAAAGTAAAACCATAAAGCAATTGTTCCAATCAAGGCAGAAAAGGTCTAAAATAGTGAAAATGTATGTGTATATAATTTGTCTATTCATTTAATAAATTATTCATTCGCCACTTTTAGATGAATGGGCTTACCAATAAAGGTTCAAAAAGCAACATTGGCATATCTGCAATCGCTTTTCCCGCCTCATTAAAAAGTTGTATTACTAGATCTACTCTTTTTCTCATTACGAATATTATGAGAGCTATTAAAATGGTTACTATTGTGGCAATGAGAGATGAGACCAAGTAAGTTGTCACTCGCTCGCTATCGGGATCTTTGACATTTTGTCCATACTTAATCCAGAGGAAAATTGTAGCTACTAAACCAATTAATACAGAAGCAATAAGAACAATCCACACAACAAAACCAACTACATATCGAAACAAAACAAGCACAATAAAAGAGAATGCAAATGAAATGAAACACACGTAAATTATTTGCTTCCAACATGATGTCAAATCTTCTGAAATATCTTGAAAAAAGCTAACGAGTCCTGTTCGTGAGAGTAGATTCTCACTTGTCACCTCTTTTAACTTTTTAGGTATACAGCGATTTATAAATGTCCAATATCCTTCATTTTCACATTTTTCAACGCACTTTCGATGTATATAAGGATTTTCTGGTTGCGTTGGGTTTTCTGTCTTTTCAACTAACAAATATTTTTCTTTTCTTTTGTCTGCTCCCTACGAATTCAAATAGTTTTAAATGGAGAAGAAACAATAAAGTAGTGCACTCACTTTGCATCCAAGTTTGTTGTCCACTTCATTGAGGGTCCCGCCTGGTAAAATTTCATTATCATTATTAAAAATTCATTTACATGAATAATTTTACTTACAAACATTACCACAGTCATCATATCCATTAAGAATTCGTTTTATATCTGCATATATGAAGCAATAGCTTATAAGAACAGCCTGTCATGATTTATGTTTGATTGATTTTAAGAAGTATAGAAAATAAATTGTATTACAATACGATTAAGGAATTAATGACTTTATGATAATGAAAATAACTTACTAAAGCAATTACAAATGCAATGTTGAGAATGAGAAAAAAGACATCCGTACATTTTCGTTCTATTGACGCTACTGCTACTATTTGTTCGTTGCTTTTTTGACTCGTGATTGACTGGAAGTAAGCAAACATAAAAAAATGCTCATTTGTATGAATGAGAATGACATGTGCAAATGTGTGATTCATTCATTAAACAGGGTTCAAACATGTAGAAAACTAGACACAAATATCTCAATGATGAAGATTTTATTTTATGATTTTTTTAATGTAAGAAAGACTAAAAAGATAAAATCGTATCTTTTTGTGTTTTACACTTTTAATAATCGATAAATAAAATGATAATTGTTTACTTTGTGGTCGTGGTAACGAACACGTGAACATGGGCGTATTATGCATGGGGATTGAATTTTATTTAATTTTCATTTACTCCTTTTAAACAATTAAAAAAATAAAGAAAGAACGCCAATCCTATCTGCAATTAATTTAATTTACACTCAATTCAACTCACATTAGTTCCACTTGTCATCAGATCTGGCGACACTTTTGAATTTCTCCTTCCATAAATACAATAGCACAGGGAGTCGCACATTTTTTCATGTAGATATAAATTAAGAACTTGTACAATCAATAATGTTAACACCGTACAATTACTTTGATTGATTTTTCTAGTAAATATGTGGAAGGCCCAATGAAGCGTTCATTGTTGTGTATACACAACTGCCTTGTGTGACATATGAACTGCGACTGAATGTAAAAATTTCCTTTTTTTATTGTTGTCGCCATTCGGCGTCTGGCTATTGAGGAACTACCAGTTCATTTATTTTCCTGATAGTGAACAAACTGACCTAACTATTTAACTTGATAGTTTCATATCGTGTTGCTTTCAATGCTTTTAATAATTATTTGAATTCTATTGTTTTCACACACGCATTCATTGCATTGCACATAGATAAATAATTTCATCATAGTTATGATGTTCTATTTCCCCTTTTTCTTGACCATTGTCCTTTAACGTGACCTATTTTCCACAACATATATGTATGAATTCAAATGGTGTCACGATTCAATAAAAATTGTATTTATTGAATAAAAATGTATTTTGACATTAACAGGCGACAGTGAAATGTCGATGCGCATATGTTAAAGTGTGACCGGCGTCTAAATCTATATGTTAATAAAGAAAATTATGAAAAACAAATTCATTATTTATTAGCCTAGGATTTATGTGTAAATGTAATGGAATTCTGACAAAAACATATGTCTGTGGTTCTGATTGATTAAATCAAAAACATAAAGATATGATGTATGAATATTTTCAATAAAATTGAAATAAGGACAATAGAAGAGAAAAAGTAGGTTATCTATATGAAGTACAACGAAATATTTTTAATTATCAAATATGTTCTTAAACATTACATAAACAAAACTCATACAAATTTTGACTTTTTTGAATTCATTTTTATTACAAAAACATTTTGTAAATATTTTATGTCATATACAAAAGTATTTGAATTGACAAAAAAGCACAAGAATTATTATTTTTAAAGTTTAAAAGTGAATATGCTAAATTTAGCAATTATTATCATAATAATTTGTGTTAATTTCATTAACACATCAAAAAACTTTCAAATTAAAAGGATTAAATTCGATATACTTTTTCAATATGTAAGATTTTCATTGACTATATATAAAATTTTTTGTAAAAAGTTCACAAATTTTAAAATTCATCACGATAGAAATTGATACATATAATAGTCGAATCAGACAAGCGCTTAAAGCAAGAGATTAAAAATTTCAAAGCATAATTTTTATGCTAAAGCATTTTAATTTAAATTTTAAATAATCGAGTAATAAAATTATTTCTTAATTATCATTTAAAAATCCATGCGGAGTTTCCTAATTGGTTGGAAAAAAAATTTTGTTGAGATTTTTTTGTATACTGTCACTCTTGGCTTAATAAATCTAAATTTAATCTATATAAATGAGTTCTTTTTTGTTGTGACCATTTTTTGCATGCTGAATGAGGTGCTGGTGTTTGTAAATGATAATTGACTTCAAGATTCTGTTAATCATCTTTTTCTTGATTTGGCATACAAAGGAATAGTTTTGAACAAAAAATGTTAAATCTGGATGAGAGTCGTGTAAGCCAACCGATTGGTCGATGAATTGTTGCATAATAAACAGGAATTCCTACAAAATATTTAATCATTAATTTCAAGATCATAAATTAAAGAATTCAAATTTACCTGATAAAATAACTAAACATCCAATTCCAACTTCAACTGGACTTTGAAAGCAAGATGCAATCACAAGAAAGCTGCATGTAAGCATAAATATGACAGGAAAAATGAGATTCACTCTAATGGGTCGGTGAGCATCGGGCCTTTTGTAACGTAAATATAAAAGTCCCGAAATTGACATCAATATAAAAAGAGCTTCAACAAAGCTAACATAATTGATCAATGCATAAACATCTGGTATGAACAACAGCATAATTGTAAGTAGGCACTGTAAAATAGTTAGATTGAAAAATTATTAGATATGAACTTTGAAAAGAATTTAAAAATCTTACCATGAAAATAATTGAGGGGATTGGTGTAAGGCATTTGACATTTATGAGCGAAATTGCTGCTGGTAAATGACCATTACGAGCTCCGACAAAGAACAAACGAGAGCTTGCAAAAATTGCACCATTAAGCGAGCCGAAAGTTGAACAAGCTACAAATAATGGCATCATCCATGCAAGAAAACCTGGAAGCATTTTATCACCAAAAGTTACAGCTACAGCAAGCGATGATTGAATTTCATTTGTTGGAAGCACCGCAAAGTAGGCAACATTAGTTATGACATAAATTATTGTCACCATAGGAATACTGATGCATATGGCTCTAGGTAAATTTCTAAAGAAAGTAATAATGTTATATACAATTATGTTTCAAAAAGAATTTTTTTTTTGTTTACTTGTAAGGATCTTTCAATTCTTCTGTGACGAAACTAGATTTGAAAAAATTATTTGTTATATATAAATATATTTCATTAAGTTAAATTCATATTTTCTTACTTTAAATAATTCCAACCTGAATAGCTGAAAAGACCATTATAAAAGGCAAGTGCAATTCGTCCTGGTGAAGTTGTTGAATTTTCAAACGGTTGTTGGAGTAGCTCTGTGTGGCCACTAAATAAATACCAAGCACCAGCAAAAAATATCACCAACAACGCAAAAACCTTTGTTCCCGTGAATACATCAGTCACTCGTGTCACCCATCTAACATTATAACAATTTATTGCCGTGAGAACTATAGTAACGAGACATGCGACAAGAGTAACGGCACTATAAGGCGGATCACACGCAGGCCAGTTTGGTTTTAATAAGTATTGTGCAAATGTCAAAGCAGTGATGGCATTTCCAGTTGGTACAAGAATAAGAAGAGCAACCCATAAATAAAGAAATGCTGGAAGTGGTCCAAATGCTGCTGATATGTATGCATAATCACCTCCTGATAATGGAATTAATGTTCCTGCAAGAAACAAAAAATGTATTCGTTAATATAAAATCATAATGAAAAATCAGGCACAACATTGTATAGATATAAATCAAATGTAAACGCATAAATTTTAGACTTTTATGACGAATAAGTGTGTAGAGAATTATTGAAAAATTATCCAATTTAAACGAGAGTAATTTTCTGAGCATTCACAAGATTTTTATTTTTGCCGTAAAATTTTTTTATGCTAATTCGTGAGAACATTTTATATTTCGAATAAATTTTTATAATAAAAACCTCAATTACATTTTATAAAACAACTTCATAATAACTTACGTCGTGACAAATTTTCTCAGCTCATTTTTGCCATACTTAAATGAAATCAGATTGAATTGTATAATCCAAAAAAGTATAGATTTACATAGAGAAATCAATGCATAAATTATGACCTCGACATTATTATTGGTGGCTCACTTGACTTTTCTCACTTGTTTTGTGACATGAAGAACATTGGTAATGAAATAATATTATTATGGCCATGTAATAATACTTGAGAATTTTTTCTCATTATGTAACATAAATTTATGTTAAGTTCATTAGCAAAAAACTTTTTCTTGAACTCACAAGTGAAGAATTTCAAAAATTTATAACGTTAGACGTCTACAATCTTAAATTTTAGTAGGCAAAAGAATGAAAAAAGCTTGAGCATACAGTTCAAATTCACGCAAATTAATAACAAATTATTCCGCAGACATTCACCTTAAGTGAACTCATTTTTATGTATTTTACTTCCAAAAATATCTGTCCATGCAAGCGCATTCAATTTAATGATTAATTGACTTACAAATACAAACTCAAACAAGAAAAAATATTTCATTCATTCCTGGTTACCTATTGTACAAAATTAACTTAAATCCGCAAAATTCTTTTTCTATAGGATGGTGTATTAAAAACGTGATGGATTTTTTAGTGCTAGTTATTCGAAATAATTTTTATAAGTATCATTCCAAGCTTTATGATAGAAATTACTTTAAATATATATAATGTCGATATGTTAGTAATCAAATTCATTATAGCTCATAATCTTATTAAAACAATGATCGGAAAGCAAATATTTATTATGATTAATAAAAACACGATGAAGTTTTATTGTGAAATTTTTTAGAGATGATCTGTACATCGTGTGTATCTCAATAAACAACTGAATGGTACAATTGTCTAAAGTAGTTAAGAATTGCATTTTCTCTCACACCTAAGTCAAGCAATTTTGCGCACATGTTTATATGTGGTAATGATGTTTAAGCATTCAGACAGTATTGAGGAGCATCTGTTTGACACACATTCAACTTTTTGTAACACTTAAGTATGTATAATGAAGATCATTATAGCGCCGACGATGAAAGTGAAATAATCGCCACCGTTAATTTTGATTTGTCTACACTATATAATTACCGACAATCAACGCGTCATTTCTTATTCTGTTAATTAAATTCATTTAAACAACTTTGTGCAATCGGTTAAGCTGATGATAATAAGATATAATCTGTAAACAACGCTAGGACACTTAAACAAAAACTTTTGTTCAATAAATGTTGAATCTTTTTCTTTTAACACAAATTAACTAAGTGTAGATGTTTCAAAAATCATTAAATGGTAGAAAATTAATAACTTTCAAATTGATTAAAGTTATAAAGCGTCCCAAGTAGTCCTTAACTGAATCTGAATGATCTTTATTTTAAGCGTTTCGAAACAGTTTGCTATAAAAACAATTTCAATTTGTTTCAAATCTGAGGATAAGTAACGATTGACCGAGTGAAATACTCACTCAATGACGTTAGAATGTAAAATTTTACATAATTCACCTTTCATGTGAAGCATATACTTGCACGTAATTTCTTTTTTCTCTCACTCTTACTCTTTTACAAATGCATACATTTTTGCAATTTTCCTTTCATTTCAATTACCAGTATAGTTAGCATGATGTCGGCTTAAATTCATCAAGACTTAAAGATATGATTTCAATCAACTTGAGTGTTGATTCAGCAAATAATGTAATGGTAAACAAAAGCGATCATATTCCATGAAGTACGTATCAAATTGTGAGAATTTATAATTTTTTAAAGAAGCATTTTTCAAAGGGTGACGAACCATTCTAAAAAGTTTCTTGAACTCACTGATATAAAACAAAGCATGAGAAAAGATTTCATTGAAGCATAGTTAAGAGTAGAGTCGCCATAATATCAAAAAAACCTTTTAATGTAATCGACCATCAGTTTGCTTGAATTGAGTGAAATAAAGTAGAATCGCATGAAGGTTGATCGCACGACATTTTAGCTACCTAGTGGAATGATAAATTTTGACAGCACTACTGGCATTGTTTCTTAAAGAAAAAAATGTTAACTTTGAGATTTGGCAAAGAGTCTTTAAACTTCACTCTTCAAATGCGACCATAAAATGTTGCTGACCTGTGTTGTTGTTTGGATTAATATTCACTAGACTGATGTGAGAAATGTGTTTGTTGGTCAGATGTCGCTCGCAAAATATGTTGAATCAAATCAAACTTTTATCATCGTATTGAAAGAAATCAAACAATGGCCTAATATTGCTTATTATGTAATGAATTGCATCTTTTGTTAATTTTAAAGATCTACATATTGATCATAAATGGAATGAGGAAATAAATAAAATTTAATTTTATGTAGAACCACATTGTAAGATTTTTAAATACGTTACCTAAATGCTTTTTTTTCTCATGGAATAAGCTAAATCTTAATTTATTTATGCTGGAGGCAAAGAGTCTGCTACGGTTAGTAGTTTCATGATTTACAAATGCATGTGCAATAAAAAAATCTAGAAAATTTTAAACATCAAATCACAAGACATTTTTTAGAAATCTTTTAAAGAACAAAAATGTTAAATTTCTTCTTGTTAGAAAATGTATCAAGATGTTTTCATGAGAGCTGATAGACAATTTAGACTATAGTAACTTTTTCTTCTCTCTTTCTTGTGTATGCATGCTCTAAGTAAACTTGATTTTTTTTTGAAAAATTGCAAACTTCACGCTTTACTGTAACATTTGTTCTTGCATAATAAAATTTTTCTTTGTAATTCATGTACGGATTTTCACAATAAATACATCTAGTTTAATTGCATTTTAAAATGTGCATTTATGCTCATCAAATTGTCGCTTGCATTACATTATGCTTCACTCCATTGAAAGATGGTAATGAAAGATTAATAAATGTGTGTAATATAATTAGGAAAATTTTTAGCATATATTTATAAAGTAACATTTTGATAGTTTTTTTGTTTAAAAATGTCAAGTTTATTTTAATAATCTGATATTTTCATGATTTAATAATTTTTCAAATTTTATTATTGAAAATTTATATTTAAATTTTTTTAACAAATCGCTAAAAATCTTTCATAAATTTAATTGTCATTTTTAGTAAAAACATTTCGGAGGAAATTTCGCAAGTGTGTAGCGAAGCAATTGCGGACAAAACGCACGAAAAATCATCTCTACGAGTAGCTCTTATTTTCTTCATAATTGAATGACACGGAGTCATGATTTTCCAGTTGGCAATTGCGAAAATGGCTTTATGAACCGCTTTTTATGCTCGTGAGCTTCTTCTTTCTTCACATGCAAGAAATACTTAAAGTGTGCTTTTTTTCTTTACTCATTCATGTTGATCACATTATTATTAAGTACTGCATATATGACTAGTTCTTCTTCTTTCTTCAAGCTTAATTATTGGATATTTGACTAATCTGAGCAAAACAAAAAGGCGCATAATTATTTTTAATTAATGATTGCCACATTTACTGAATAGATGATAAAAATCTCATTTTCATAATATATGAAATAAATGCGACTGCACATGTACGCGTGTGTATTTATCTTTATGAACTAATCTGCAAGTATGTGCTTGTATATTTGACACAATATGTTAAATGATAATTTTGTTAAATATGTATTAGTGAAAATATGATGGATAAAAATGTTACAAGAACAAAAGATGAGAAAATTTTTTCAAATTATGCAAGGACAACAAAAGACCAAATATTGATCAGATGTTTATGATATTTCCTTAATATTAATGAGAAAAAGGCTTGCAAATTTAAGAACTAACAATATGATTTACAAAATCTCATAGAAATCGTGCAGTGAAGTAAACTAAAAAGTCATTCTTTAATTCAAATATTTCGTGAGTTATACCAAGTGCCATATGTATTTTTAGTAACTACCATGGATGAAAAAAATCATGATATATGTCAATTATTCTTAATTATTTATTTTTTCATGCCTTACAAAGGTTTATTAGGCGCCTAAACATATTATTAAAGAAGTAATATGTAGATGAATATCTACTAAATCGATCGTTTAAAGATTTTTTGCAGCACATTTAATGTTTTAGTAAACAGACTATCGGTACTATTATTGTCATAATGTACCTAAATACTCCAATATTTTGTACAACAAGGAATTCAATATAATAATAGTCTTTTTCCTTAGTTAAAAAATAATAAAAATTTTTTAATGTCAAATTTAAGAAATAAAGTAGTTAGTGCTCTTGATTGAATTCATTCACCGCACAATATTTGTTGGTAGCACCTTTATGTGTTTATATCTAATTAGTAACATAACTTGTTTGCTAGTGCTAATTATTAAATTTTATTATATTTTAGCTGTTTAAATACTCCAATTTGCTTTTACGGAATGAATTTGGCATTCAAATCATTGCAAGGTCATGGTTCTCAACATTAAATAAACAAAAAATCTAAAAAGTTTTCTAGTACAAAAAAATTGAAATTGGAAGATGAAATGAATGAAAATTGCACAAAATTATTATTGAGATGAAGGCGAATGAAGAAGATGAGAAAAAACAACAGCAAAAAATATTTTTTGATTGCATCAATTTTCAATGAGTTGAAAATGAGATCTCTTCTCACTTTCGATGACTGCTGATTGTTTTACTTAACATTGTATAAGTTAGATATTCAATATCTCTGTTTCCTAATGAAAAAATAAATGCAATTTTTACTGCATTCTTGCATTTGCTTATTAATTAGATGAAATAGAGGCGAAGAAGATTATTACAACATCGTATTATGTGTGATGATGCTATTCAACAAGTTGTTGTTTTTGTTACGACAGATCTGCTAAAATCAATCAATTGAATGATTATGATGATTACTATGTGAGAAGAAATATTAAGGATGGTTTGAGTTAAAATCTCTTTTTGTAAAAAGATAATAGTTATGTGACAAACAATTAATACAAACTGATGTTGATTGCAAAAATGAAATTTTCTCTAGAGTTACATAGAAGGTTTTTATGTAAATAAAATAATGAGAAAAATAGTTCTCTTTTATGACAAGTGTTATAGTAGATGTGAGGCAACAAATATAAAATTTTAATATTCAAATTTACTTTACAACTTCTTTTCAGAGGCCACAAGTTGCAGAACAAAAACATGTCCAATAGCATGCACAACAATAATAATCTGTATTTGTGATTTCACATCCATAATAATCATAATTGTGAGACTCTTTCAATCTCCTCCTCCTCAACGAGATCTTTTTACTGCAGTAATAGTAGCCTCCAAGTATATGAAAAATATTTAACTCATGAATGTGTACACATCACAACAACAATTATGGTGATGGAAAAACTAAACTAACCAATTCATCTAGAGCTTGCAAAAAGCTCATGGTTCTCTCAACTTCGCATGTGTTTAACGTCTCTAAGAAAATCTGTGTATTTTTTCTCTTCTCTCATTGCTCTTTTGAAACGAAAGTGAATTTTGTGTTTCGGTTGTGTTTTTTTTGTGTGGGGTATATAAAAGGCCGCTACGAAGAGTATCATGACATTCAGTTTAAAGTCTGGAAGCAAGCCAAGCACACGTTGGAACTCATTAATATTTTCGTATTGTTTATTTTGTGACTTCATAATTTGTTATAATTTATCCATAATATTAGCAAATATCAAAAAAAAAAATATTTAAATCAAATCATGAAAGCATTTGTGAGTTAAATAGATAATAAAAAGAAGCAATTTTTTCTTAATAAATTAAAATATGATAATACATATGAAGAAAAAAGTGTATTAAAATTTTAAATGAAAATTGAAAGTGAAAGTGAATTTTGAGAATAATATTGAAATTCTAATTGATTTTATAGTTGTGCTTAACTTTGTTATTGGTGTCATCATCATTTGCTGAGGAGAAAAAGGATGATGAAAAATCAAAAGCTGTTCCATTGGAGAAAAAGTTGGATAAAAGAGGATTGCTGAATTTAGGCTATGGATATGGTATAAATGGTCTTGATGTTGGTTATATTGGAGGAGGAGTGCATGGCGGTGCTTATCATTCAGCACCAGTTCATGACTATGGATCTCCAATTTACTTAGGACACAAGACTGATATTCACAAGACCGTTACTGTTTTGAAAGGAGTGCCAGTGCCTTATGAAGTATGTTAATATCATGCATACAATGAAATTAATATTTCAATCACTAACTGTCGCTTTCTTTTTGTCTTATTTCACTTTTAAACTTCCTCCTTGACAAATTTTTTATTATGTGATAATCAATCAACAAAAGGTGACAAAACATGTACCCTATGAAGTTACTAAGCATGTGCCAGTCCCTGTAAAGGTCAGTTCTTAAATTTTTTCTCAGACAATTGCATTCTTATGACCTAAAGAACTACATTTGAATTTGTATATTTTGTGACGGTCATGAGAATTTTCACGATTTTATTGTGTTTACCTCTTATTCATTTTTTTCCTTCCTCTTTTAATACATTTCTGTTTTATGCTGCTGCTGTTTTTGCGATGAATGAATTAATTAGGTTGCTGTTCCACAGCCATACGAAGTAAGTAGTTGTGTGAATAATTTTATTTTATGCAAGAGATTTTTTATTAAATATTTCAATAATTCTCGTCAGGTCGTCAAACACGTTCCGGTTCACACAAAGGAATATGTTAAAGTACCTGTGTAAGTTAATTTTGTTTATCCATGAATGTTACAAATTAATTTTTTTCATACACATATTTTTGAAATAGCCATGTTCCAGCTCCTTACACAGGTTAGTTAATTTATTTCTTCAAAAAAAGTTTAATTTGATGATGAAAAATATAATTTATTCTACAATTTTTTCACAATAATAAAATAAATGATTTTATGCGATGGATCATATTAAACTTTTCTTCATTATTACTATTTTATTATGTTATTAAATGATTATTTTTTACAAAAAATTTAGTTGAAAAGAAAGTCCCAGTTCACATTCCTGTTCCAGTAGAAAAACCTTATCCCGTTAAAGGTAAGATGATTTTTGAAAATTAATTTGAATGAATTTAATATTACAATATTCTTTTTAACAGTTTTTGTTCCACAACCATATGAAGTGATCAAAAAGGTTCCATATCCAGTGTAAGCATTTCATTTAACCCTAAGTAAATAATTAATGTGAATGAATGTTTATTAAAAAAATATATAGCCATGTTCCTGCTCCATATCCAGTAATCCATGAGAAAAAAGTACCAGTTGAAATAATTAAGGAAGTACATGTCCCACGACCAGTATCTGTTGTTAAGCATGTTCCATATGAAGTTAAACAAATTGTTGATCGTCCATACCCAGTGTGAGTACATCATTTAGTTTCATAATCTTGTTTATAAAATTTTCAAAACAACTTCTTGACACTTAGTTTGTTGCTTTATGACTCAGAATCTTTTTAGACATATGCTTTTGTCATGTTAGTTAGTGCAGTAAATAATGAAAATATTTTTTTAGTCATGTTCCAGCTCCATATCCCGTAGAGGTCATTAAAAAAGAACCATATATTGTTGAAAAGCCTGTCAAAGTTCCAGTTCATGTAAGATTTTATAAAATTTTTATCGTGATTAGAGAAATAATTTTAATTTTTAAATAGGTACCAGTCGAGAAACCATACATTGTTGAAGTTGAGAAACATGTTAAAGTACCAGTTCCAGTAAAAGTTCCTCAGCCTTATGAAGTAAGTTGAATCAGAATGAAAATATTTTAATATTAAAAATATAATTTTTTCGCAGGTAATTAAGAAGGTTCCATATGTTGTTGAAAAGCCTGTGCCTGTACCAGTTCATGTTCCAATTGACCGTCCAATCATTCACGAAAAAGAAGTGCATTTCCCAGTTGTTCATGAAAAACCAGTAGGAGTTAAAGTACCAGTAGTACCAGCTGTTGATCATCATGCCATTCCAGAACATCATCATCATGTCGAACATCATCCACAATCGTATACAAGCTTTAGCGGTTATGGGGGCGCTTACAGTTATCATCACTAATCAAAAAAGCTAGCTTTCATGCACAATACTCAAACACACACCAAATTGATATTTCATAACTCATCGTCATCTCTTTTACGCGTTTCTATTTCACAAAATGTTATACTTTCATTTTTATTTAAGTAGCATTAGGCTCTAAGTCTCAGCTCAATATACCGTTTTTTATATTCTATCAAGTGACAAAAAAGTGACTGACAGAAACCCTCATAAAGCTTACATCAATCAATTATTCATTGAAAATATTATTTGTAAATTACAAACTATATAGTATAATTAAGTTTAAACGCGTGAAATTGCCAAATGGTTTAAATGTGTATTCCATCAAGCATGACAAAAAGTTCTTCTTCTATTTTAGATTTACTCAAATAGTTTTTGTTTAAATTTTATTATTATTATTATCTACATGATCATTCAATATATGAAGAATAAAGAAAAGTATGAAAAATGTGCTAAAATTGAAAATAATGATGAAATCGACTAATTAATTTTTAAATTGAAAAATGTTACCATAGAATTGATGTAACAGTAGGAATTACAATCGATGAGAAAAAAATTCAAAAATGCAAAACAAATAAGAAGTGAAATAATAAAAAAACAGTTGCAATAAGATTCATCTTACTGTGTAGATGAATAAGAAAATATCAAATTGAATAATGCATTAAAAACTCACATGCAAAAAATTGCATAAACTGCCGTTATAAAGTATATGAATAATGCATTCATTAGCTTATTGCATTTGGTAATTCTTGTAAACTACTGCTGATTCAGAAAACAAGATTCGTTGAATACTCTGATATAATTTAATACGAAATGTTTTCTTTATTTTCTCACCGTTTCTTCTTACTTTTTACTACGAATTTATATTACATAAAATTTTTCAAAGATGTTATTTACGCTCATTTACTCTGAGTCAAGGTTAAAACGATGGGGAAAAAAGAAGTAAAAAATTGTGGCAGAGCATGCATGTCATTTAATTGTTAATTTCTCTTATTACTTCTCTTTTTCGCTCTCGCGTAAGTGTCGTAACTAGCGAGAGTAATTTCATACATACAACATAAAATTAAAAAAGAGCGAACATGTCAAGAGCATACGATATAAATTGCAATGATCATATGTTGCAGCGTTTGGTAAACTGCAAATTATTTTTGAGTTTGAACTTGATCTCGATCTCGAATTATATCTTAAGCTTCAATTTTTGAAGCTTATTGAGTGTAAAAATTTCATATTTTACATATAATCAAGAAACATATGTTCCACGAACCCTCAATATTTAATGTTGAGCATTGGTATTTTAAAACTTCATGTTAAAATAAAGTGTATTTATTACTCACCAAGTTCAGCATAGCAAAGAGCGCCAACCATGCTTAAAACGCCAGACAAAATCCATACAATAAGTGAGAGACCAATTGACTGTGAATGGAGTAAAACTCCTTTGGGTGAAACAAAAATTCCTGACCCGACAATTACACCCACGATAATCGCAACACCATCAAGTAGTGAAATTTGTTTTTGCATTTTAACTCCATCTTCAGAACTTTTACTGCTCACTGAAGGCGATTTTGATCCCGAAAAACCGGCACGCGGAGCCATTTCAGAAGCAATTGAAACTTTTGCCATATTTTTAGAGAGATTGTAAACAGAAACGAAGCAATCAAAAAGTCAAAAATTCTCCTCTCTTTTTATTCTCTTCGTTTAATTGAAATTTTTTCTAGACTTCACTTATTTTTAGCAATAATCGATTATTTGCAAAGTTAATGGCATTTCATGCCTCACTCTATTTTTCTCTTCACTAAACACAAACTCAAAATAATTGACGACAATAATGTATTTTTTTCTACAACTTGTTGAGCTTCACAATCATTCTTATACACTCTTGTTATTCCGTTACTTGTTGACGCTTTCGTATTCAATTATATAAATTATAATTATCTTGATAAAGTTTCGATATTTATGGTTCACTAATTCGTAATTTATAAGGCGAAGGTGCACTTAAAATATATCACGTTAGGAAAATCATCAGCTGCTAATACAACACGTTGAACACAATCATCCGTTGATAAGATTTAGTCTATATGGACAACTCTAAAAATAATAAATAAATCAAAAAAAGAGAATAAATAATTATGATTATATGAAAGGTTCAGTTAAAAGAAGTGAGAAAATAGAAGATTTGATGAAATAAAATCAAAACAGATGATTTTAGCTTTGATATGAATAGAGAGAGCGCACAAATTCAATGGAAATTAAGCCAATTTTTGCTCGAAAATGGGAAGTATAAAAAAATATATATCTCGTGGGTCCATGTATCACATATTTTATCAGGGCTTCTGTCACACATCACAGAATGAAAAGCAAAGAAGTGAACATGTTCACGCAAATTAGATTACAAATGAAATTTAAATTAAATTTATGATGTGATAAGAATGCTATTTATTATGATGAATGGACAATTTTTTATGAGCATCATTGAGAAGAAAATTACCTTCATATGGAGAATGATAATAATAAATGAAGTGACATCCCTGAATCAATGAATCGAAAATGAAGAAGCTTTAAATCATTGATTTCCTGTAGATTCATTTACTGCTAGGTACTGACTCGACAAAAAATCAATGTATGACAAAATAATACAGCGAAAATATTTAAACTTATGCATATCAGTCACTTTTTTTTACAAAATTAGTTAAATAAATGTAATATAGTATCAAGAATATTATGAAAATAATACATAGATTATGAAGGCAGTTTATAGCATTTGATGAATAAAAAATTAACGCACCCAAATTCACCTGTGTAAAGTAGCACACTTCGCTTGTTATTTTTATTTCGAATTCTTGAACTGATCACGATGAAAGCACAAATGAGACTAAAGTAAAATACTTTATCAAAAAATTCTCTCACTCTCTTCCTCTCTTATACAGGTTTGAAGTGTATGTTAACACTATATTTATAAATTTTGCTGCTTGCTCCCTTTCATGATACTCACTATTCTGAGTGTGTGGGATTAATTTAAATTTCAATGAGAATTGTGAGTAAAAAGCTACTGTGGGATGATTTCTATCAAGAGAATGAGAACAAATGTGCTTGCACGTGGTGATTATTATCATCTAGTCACCATTATTTCACAAAAAAGCCGCAATAGCCGGCTTTTTAAAACTGGAGCAAATATTTGAAGAAAACTTTTTACATAGCGTGATGCTCTTCTTTCCTCTTCTAGCGTTCAACTTAATATCAACTGGTCGTGCTTGCTAACATAAATATGTATTTATCTTATCGTATTTAAATGCGCACGCTCACGTTTTCTTTGTTTATAAATATAGATTATTTTATTCACAGTTTTTCATCATCACAATTAGTGCACTTTTCTATTAAGATTTGGCTGACGTAATATTTTCATTTTAATAATCATATAAAAACTGAAGCGTAGACATAATCATTCTTAGAATTGTTTCATGAAATAATTTTCTTTCCATGTGCAAAATTTGCAAATATAAAAAAGTTTTATTTTTTTACAATTTATCAAAACGTTATTGAAATTGACTTACTTATTAAACTTTTCTACGTTAACTAATAAAATATAAACTTATTGATGCTAAGATATTTGATTTTAATTCATCTTTTTAAATAATATTAAGAGAATTTTAAAATTCAACTTAACTCAACTTTGCACCAATACTAAAATAAACTTTTTCTTTGTGTTAGTAATCAGCTGAAAAATTTGATTCGCCTGAATTTTATGCAACACATAAATTTTTTAATATTAATATATGAGAATTTTAATTAATAAATGAATATATTAACTAAATTTAATAGATAATAGCCGTAATAAAGCTATTAATTATCACGACTGTCATTTTTTTAGTTTGAGAGCATTCTCATCTTAAAAATAAAAACATTTCAAGTAAACAAAACATAAACAAATCATTGAAACGTTCGAAATAGGGTTCGGCATTATGCAGATAAGAAGAAGAATTATGCGCATAATTTTCTTTTTCTTCTTTATTTTCCCATATAAAAATGAATAAGAAGAAGAAAATTATGCGCATAATTCTTCTTCTTATATGCATAATGCCGAACCCTAGTTCGAAATAAATTTTATTTTATTGACAAACATGATTTTTTTGAATTTTGATGTATAGGTTCATTTAAATATTTCATGACAGTTAAAACTAATATTTTTCTTAAATGAAAATTTATTAGACTAAAAAAGTGTTTAATATAAATCATTAGATTTTATTAAAAAAGATTTTTTAAAAGAAATTTTTTACTCTGATATGCGTTTTCATTAATCATTTCTAAATAGTCGTAATATTTTGCACAACAGAAAGTAATCAAGAAAATTTTCAATTAGAAATTCTATATCAATAATCAGAAAAAATAAATCTTGTTGAGATAATCATTAATAATTTTATGTTGAGAAAATTAAGAATAAAAAATATCATTAAAAAAGGAAATGAAAAATTTTATAATTATTTATTTTTTAAAAATTCTCTTTTCACCGAACTCGATGAGATTTGTGAGATTTTGAAGTAATTTTCAGCCATTTGTGATGGTTGTTCTTGAATAAACTTAAATTGTCACAAATTAAGCAACACAAGACATAAAAAAAAGAAAGAAGAAGCTCGAAGTGTCTATTTTCCGATAACAGCCAATTTGAATAAAAGAGAAACTACGCGCGATTGTGTATATATTTTTGTAGCACATAAAAATGTTTTGATCTTCAGAAACAAGTGTCGATCGTTTTACGTATTGAGTGAAAAAAAATTTTTATTGTGGTCTTTTAGAATGAACCTAAATGAAATAAAATTATCACAAAGGTTCCACAAGCAGTGTTATTTCTACGCTCTTTTAATTAAATTCGAATCAATATTAATAAATTTTATGTGATTCAATTTTACATGATCGAGCAACATTTTCATTCAATTCAATTGATTTTCTATGTTTGAATTATGTTGGTAAGTAAATTAATTTATGCGTTTATATTTGAATTTTATGAGTGATATTTCGAGGTCCTATAAGTCACGTTCAAAAAATATCTCACCAAGTTGAAAATTATTATTTATATTCTAACGGTATTCAATTAGCAGAACAAAATGTTAATTGAAATTTTCTTGCTCATAATGCAAACAAGAGATTCATAATTTTAGAGATCGAAAGATTTTTTTTTGATGTGCTTTTAAAGAATTTTATGGAGTAAAATCATTATTTTCAATCATTTGCATTAAATATTTTGAATGAAAGGTGAAGGGTGTTGATGAATGAGTTTGAAACATCAATTTTGATTGATTTAAGAAAAACTCTTCAAGTGTCTAGAATAAGATTCATACAAACATAAATACATAAATTGTGCTGCTGTTCTTTAATATGTACTTTTTATGGATTCAATCAAATTGATCGAGCAAATAAATATGAAAATTACATTCAAAAAAATACAGGCACCGAGAAAAAAACCATAAAAATTAAGTGGCATACGGAAGGAGAGAGAAAGAGAAAATATGTCTGTATGTGAGATAATGAAACGAAAGTTCTTCTATACGTGTTGTTGCAAAATTCTTTTGTCTGATATTCACAAGATGAAAGAATTATTCAGTCTGCTTTGTTATTTTTCTTGATAAACATTTCGGTAATAATAAGAACATCGAAACGATTTAGATTGAAGTTAAAATTACAATTTGAAAGGGTAAACAACTCAGAAATTATTCAACATTTTATATAATCTGATAATTTCTAGTTTTTCTAGAATTATGCGCATAATTCTTCTTCTTATCTACATAATGCCGAACCCTAATATTTTCTCAAAATTATTATTTTATTAAAATAATTATTTTAATTTAAAAAATATATAATTGAAAATAGTTAATTTTATAAAATGTAGTTTGAAGTTTTACCTAAGTTATCTTCCCTTGAAAAGAAAATAATGGAATAAGAAATTAAAAATACCAAAAGCTTAAGAGAACTCTTATTTACGTAAATTTTAAGCATCCAATATTGCTGTTGTTGAATCTCGATTTTTTTCGGTCTTTCATGTAACTGTAACCCAAATTCACGAATGAAATACGTACATACATAGCTCTGAGACCAATTTTCATCGAATTTTTATGAATTAAAAAAATTAACAATAATAAAAATCAGCACAATGATAAAAGCGCATTTTTTCAATACAAAATGAAGAGATTTTTCTCAAAAATTTTGTTGTAAAAATCTTGGTAATAAAGGAACATCCAGGGGGATAGACACGGTGTCGAAAAATTCGCCACTTTTATAAAAATTGTTTTAACTCTACAAAACTTTTGGATTTTTAGTTTCAAATCTTGACAAAACTATTTTAATTTTTATAGAATTTTAAAGGCGTTTTTAAGATTTTTTCATATATTTTGATTAAATATGAAGATAAAATAATAAGCTTTCCTCCAAAAAATAGCAGATAATCGTAAAATTTTAATGCAAAAAGTTTTGCGAAAATAGAAAAATATTTCAAGATTCGAAATCACGACTTCAAGTTTTAAAACGAAAAATAATAATTTCAAAAAAATGGCAAAAAATTCGCTGTTTTCGCCACTTTCGCCATCGTGTCTATCCCCCTGGGGACATCCAAATACGTAACAAGAATATGCCTTTTGTTGCAGATTGTTGCAAGTATAAAAGATGTTGCGTTTTGCAAGTGATTTTACATCTTAGAAACTATAAAGATAAAAACTTATAAGAAGTTAAGACAGACAAACTGTTGATGTATAAGTTAAATACTGCTAAAAATGATATTTATATTTTTGGGAGGTTAAAAAGGGAAAAGAGAGAGCAAGCGAGAGAAAAGTTGGTTGGAGAGATCAATTTTGAAATTGGTAGGTTTGAATTAATTTCAATTCACTGATACAACCATCCCCTACAATTTGATAAACATGTATGTTTGACGTTAATGACAGTATACTCAATCTGATAATGTTGTTTTTGTAATTTTTTAATAATAGACTTTTTAAATGCTCGCTTTGCTCTTTCTCACAAACTTCTTCATTTAAATACTAAGAGTTTGCTGCTTTAGGTAAAATCTATATATAGAGTTGTTTGTCTCATTCTGGTTTAGCCAGAATTTCAAAAAAAAAATAATCAATAATAACATTCACAATTAACTTTTGATGCATGAGTGCAAATTTTCAATGAAACAATATTCATGCAAGCGGTTTAACTTGAATTAAATATCATATTGTTCCATATAAGCAAAACATTTTTGTCTTATTATTAATAATCTACAAAGTCAGTCTCTAATATTTGTATTGTATTGCCTCTCTAAGAAGTAAAGAGCGTGGCGAGAGATAAATTTACCATGTAGAGACGATAGATCGATGGTGTAAACCGAAAGAGAGAGCTCATATTAAACCCATGAGTATAACGGTAGATTTTTTTTTTTATTTTTATTTAATATTTCTATATGGGGCTCAGAGTTGTTGTTGATTTTTTTTTGCATTCATTCAGGCCTTTGCCTTGCTCTTTTACATTCGGCTGTTTTTGTGCTGTTTTCTTAAATGATCTGAAAGTGGCAAAATTCAGAGTCGAATATGTAGTTGGTACAGTATAAAGTTGGCTATTGTCATCGCCTTACTACCAACCTGATCATGATCACATGTATGTAATGTTTTTGCTTTTGCTTTTCATAACTTCAATCTCTCTCGCATGCTCGCTGACTGTCTGACTGCATGAAAAGAAAAGAAAAAGTTTATATTTTTTATTCAGTGTGTTTTGGTATTTTGTCGAAACGTGAAGAAAAATTTAACTGCTGTTGCTGCTGCTGTCTCGTTAGATCTTTAGTTTGTGAATAAAATAATAAGTTTTATGAGTGTGCGTGTGTTAAATGATAAGTTTAAAATAATTAACGTCAATTAGAATCAAAAATTTTTTCTTGTGTAAGAATTCATTTATTACCATTTATTATTTTTATAAATAAATAAACAAACAATATTTTGAATGTCTTGTGAGTGTATTGAATCATAGTAAAAATGAAGTGTGTAATTTTTGTGTCCATTTATATTTATTGTCTTCGATTCCATTTATAGATGAAAATGAAAGGAATTGAGACATTTCAAGATGTTCAATGTTGTATGCAAAAAAAAGAAAATAAATAGTACGAAATATTTGAATACTTAATAGGAGAGGCGAAAAAGTCTTTCAGATAGACATCATGAATTGTCTACATTAGAGAGTATGTTAAATTTAGTTTTGACTAGTCATTCATGACACAGATTCTAGAAAAATAAAATGAAATATATGCGCACGTTGTTTGAGAGAGAAAATCTTGGTGACAAAACACTGGCATAAAAAGGCAAATAAAATTATTTTCTTTTTCAATTTAAATCTTGACCATGAACAAATAAATTTAGATTATTTTCACATTATTAAATTCATTAAAAATATTTGTATTTTATTGTGAAAGCTAGTAATAAATTCTCATTTAGAATTTTAGAACGAATGCTCAATTCATTGAACTTCCTGGTATTTTAAAGAATCATGAATGAAATGCGATTGTATGAAAGTTTAGTAAACTTGAAACAGGTTTAAATCAATGATCAAATTCAGCACTTTCCATCTCTTCAAAAAAAAAATCCAATTACAATGCTTTATGTATATAAGAAACTGTGTCGCCGATTGGTGGAGAAATTTATTTTAAATTTTCATACGGAAAGAATCTACACCATCATCATCTTTTGCTCTCGCGAACGGAATGCCTCTTACTTTTTCACTTTCCTCACATTGCTTGTGACTTATAAATATTGGTGAGTTTTTTACTCTCGCACATTGCAATTGCAAATAGTGTTGCAATTTTATTGGACTAAACAAGTTTTAGTTCGCTTAGATATTAATTTTAAAGACTTTTTTCAACAACACAATGTCATATTGTGACTGTATTTTTTCTAAGTTTTATTAAAGAAACTAAGGTACATAGATAAATGCGCTCTAAAATCCGAAGTGCATTAAATTTATTCATTTATGTACGAATGTCTAGTTTAATCGTTTTCTTTCACTTTTTCATTTTACTTGCACTTTTACTTATAAATATCTACAAAGTCATCTAATCTTCTCCATTATAAAATCTCGATTATTTTGTCGTCTTCACCGCATTAAAATTATTGTCATGAGTGTGTATGTGTATATATGTGTGCATTACTTAATCATTAGAGGAAAGTGTTTCTTCTTTGACTGTTCAAATAATGAATTAAAATTACCTAATTTTTTCATTTAATAAAATCCGCATGTAGAGAAGAAACTCTGTTTTTCACTTTATCCATCAACAATAATATCAATTGATGATGATCTTAAAGTCATTAATTAAGCATTCTATTGTTCAATTATCATATTTTCAGGTTAACGAGGCAATTATTAACCATTCATACAGGGAGTTACAATCGCCGCTGTGTGATCCATTAATGAAGTGAAAAAGATTTTAACATACATAAATTACAAAATTAAAAGTGGAACTTTAAAACGAATAACGAATTAAAAAATTAAGAAATTTTCCTCAAATGTGAAAAGATGGAAGACTATGTAACAGTTGTATCGGTTGATCTCAATCAACATCAGCCAAAGTGCCAAAAAAGTGAAAATTCTTACAACAGTGAGCAGCATCAGCTCGAAAAAAGATCTTCATTTGTGACGGTACTATCGATCAATAACAATCAGAACAATACAACAACGATCAACACTGCAACAGAAAATTCCGAAATTGTGACTGTATACCGTTTACCTGGTGAACGTCTAGGTTTTGGCCTCAAGTTTCAAGGCGGTACAATGACGAATGAACGTGTAGAGAGACTATTCATTCAATCGTGTGATCCCAACACTCCAGCTTCCCGTGCACGTACTTCATGGGGCGAAAGTCTTAGTGAAGGCGATGAAATTTTAGAAATAGATCATGAGCCTGTGACAAATATGACAAGAATCGAATGTGTGAAGTCACTTAAAGATAAAAACGTAGCCATTAATTTGCTTGTGAAAAAAGGCGATCGTGATTCAATGAAACTTGTACGATGTGATTCCAACGCCACAAAACGTTCTTTACCACCACCACCGCCCAAAATTCCACCAAGAAAAATTTATAAAAAACCACCAGCTATTGTTGCTCCTGTGGCGAATAAGGTTGAGATGGAAACTCCTGTTGCTGCTGAAATGTATCTCAACTGTACGCTCGATGATGAACAAAATTTTAATGATGAATCAGATGAAACCGGAAGTACAATATCTTCACAAATTTCAGTTGTATCAAACTTTTCATCAGAGTCTGATTTATCGTTACTTTCAAGCAACAATGAATTAACGCGTATTCTTACCAAGCCATTCCAGATGATTGAGCGCGAGTTTAATGTCGTTCAACCAATGTCGATAGAAAATTTGCTTCTGTTTAATGATTCGGAACTGTTGAACGAGAACGTTAATGATGAGATTAAGGCAATGGGCAATTATGTGAATGTTGCAGTTCCAGTGCAAGTGTCAACAACTAAATATGAAAATCTTAATGTAAAATCGCCACCGGTGCCTCTTCCACGAGTTTCAATTTCATTGCCACCGGAAGCTGGCGTAGCTAATACCACAATTGAATCATGGCTTAATGATACTAAAGCCGTAAATGGTAATACTGCTGATGTTGTTGTTGATAAAAACAATTCCACAGACGAGCAAAATTATGAAGCAATCAAATTTGAATGCTTTGCTGCGACCGATGACATGGAAGATAAACTTGGACCACCAGAACTTCTTTTGAACATTTCTGAAGCATACTTTAATCTTCCATGGAATTCTACTAATAGTTTGCCTACAATTGGAGAAGCAGAGGAAGAATTCTCATCAATGGAACACTTTGCTTCTCAAAAAGTAATCACTGGGTAAATATAATTAACATCGAAACATGGTGACGTTATTTTAAAAGAATTTGTTCATTTCAGGCCGGTTTTTATAGTGCATGACGAGAGTTTGGCTGATAGCAAAAATAGCAATGAAATTACAGAAGTCGAGTGTTATCAACAAAAAAATAATATGGAAATCAATAATAATGAAATATCCTCTTATCTTTATGAACGTAAAGATAAAAGCGATAATTTAATCCTCAGTTTGCAAAGCGAAAACGATAAAAGTAATTGTTCGGTGAAATTGAACGAGAAAGGTTGTGTCAAAAATACGTGCATTTCGATGGAAGCAAAAGTGAATGAATTTAATATATCATCGCTCAGTGATAATAATGAAAGTTTAAATTCAATAAACGACAATGATGAATGTACAAAATTATTTCTTAATGAGTGCATAATAAAGCCTGATGAGAAAATAAAAACATTTACAAGTCTTAACGAAAGTGCTAAAAGTGACATCAATAATGACACAACAAAAATAAATAATAGTGAACGATTAGAAGCAAAAGAGTTTAGTTCAAATGATCAAAACATATTGATTGCGTTAAACAATGATACTTTCAAAGTTATACAATCATCGATAAATCATAATGGTGAGTCATAATAAGTAATGTCTAAAAATAAGTAACTTTTTTCAGTCGACAATATCAGACAAATTTGTTTTGGCAAAAAAAGTTTTATTATGAACAAAATCTTGAATCTTTTTAATTTTTAAATTCGTATGACGAAATCAATAGAAAGAACATGATAATTTCTGTTTTATTAAATTTTAGTTAAGTAATGAAATGTATTTTTTTTCAATAAGCTGAAATCAAAGAGTTCTCAGGCCTTGGTTATGAAAAATTCGCCAGAAATTTTCAAAAAGTATTTTTTAATATCTACTTGCTTGCAACAGCGAAGAAACGTATCAATAACTCTCGATTGAGCAGTCTTAAATGCCGTGTTAAATAATCAATTATTAAGTTCAAATAAATTTTCGCTTTCAAATTTTGGCATCAATTGTCAATTTTCTTTTTATATGAAGAATGAACAATCATAGAAAAAAAAGAATAATTTTTTCGTGAATCTAATTTTGTTTGAAAATATTTGAAATATTTCTGAAATTTCATAAAAAAATTATTTCTTGAATAATGTTCTTCATTCATCTTCCAACGGTATAAAGATGCTTCATTTGTAAATTAAATTTTGCTTTACAAATTTTTATATTCTTTAAAGCTTTGATTGTAAGCTTTCTTAAAAAATTGAAAGAGGAAGAAATTTTTTTATTCCCAAAACTCGTCGGCATTCAGTATAGAAACGAAGCAAAAAATTTCTCAATTTTTCTTTCTTACGTTGTTTCTTATTTGTTGCACACACTTACGAAGTTGAAGTTCATTTACTTTGCGATTCAGTTTACCGAATACTCTGATGAAGAACGGACATACTCTTCATTTTTTCTATCGCGAATGTCGGTATAAAGTACATACATATTTATTAAATTAATACGAAAAAATTCAATAACGTGTAAAAGATAGAAAAACTTACGAACAAATATTTATTAAAATGATTGGAAAATATCATTATTAACAGTTAAATATCAAAGAAGATTCTTCTCAATTAATTTGTGTATGATGTAGAGATAAAATAAAATTTTAATTTGATAAAAAGAGTGAAACTTGTAATAAATTAAGTACGACAAGCGATAGAATCTTCGAAGTTAAAGTAATAACCTTTCTAAAGAAGAGTTGCTAGGAAATACATTTTGAAAATTTGAAAGTTAATTTTATGAGTGCAATGAATCAAAACTGAATGTTCGTGTTAGAGCAATTTTTGCAAATTAAAACACTTTGCATTTACATGTTGAGAATTAATTGCAAGGTAATAAAGAAGCAAATAAACAATTTGTTAATTGCGATAATAAGTAGTGAACATGGTTCTGAAAGTGAAAAGATCTATATTTATGATAACTTATAAAAAGTACTGAAATTTAACTTCATTGATGGATAAATAATATTCTTTTATATTAACAAAACATGTAAGAAATCTAACTTCTTCCTTACTGATTTTTGTAATTAGTTTTTAATTGCCGAGATAAGTGACAAAAAAATATTAATTTTCAGATAAAAATTTGATACTTATTTCAAACATTGCGATGCGTTAAGTTTTATTCAAATTTTGTGTTTTCTCCTTTGCTTTAATTAGGTCACGCCGATTAAACACTCTTAGTAAAAAGTAGAAACTTTTTTTGTGTTTAGTCCATCATCTCATAAGTTTATCATAATTTATGCGATTGTTTCAGTGCGTTTACATTGTTTTCTCGCGAGAAAGAGAATTAAGTAGATGATTTTATTTTCATTATTTTGCTTTGGTCTTAATGACTATTGTTGGAAACGGCCAATTGCGTGTCAAAATTTCATATTACAGTTATCCAGCGTTTAAAAAAACACATAAAAAATTTGCAGAAAACAAAAGTGTAGAGACCGAAAATTGTCTTGTTAATTGACATGATAATTTTATGAACTTATATGTAAAGATATAAGTTCAAATTTATTTATTGGTTCTTATATTTTTGGATATACTAAATTGTCGTTAAGTTATAATTTTTATAAGAATCTTTCCTATTTGTTTAATATAAATATTATACATTATTTAGTTTATAATAAACTATATTAATATACGATACTTCTTGTATACTTACCCACATTAAAACTACTCTTAATTCTCAATAATGATCAGTGTCGACATTGTTCATTTAATCTTCAATTCAAAGCTTCTTTATATGGTATTTAACTTTCTAGGGCATATCTCGCTGCATATCAATTTATACAAGGGGATGGACACCTTGGCAAATGAATTTGCCATTTATTACCTATTTGTATGTTTTTACCACATGTGATATATGTTTTTGAGCAGCAAAATCTTTATAATTTTTGAAAATTAAATTTTTTAATAAATCACATTATTCACATTCAAGCCCTTTTAAATAATAAAATAAGAAAGAGAATTGATGAAACAAATATTTGTATGCCATTTGCCTAAGTATCCATCTCTTTGGATGTATAATTGATTAAATTTATATTTCTTTGAATCAACATTTTTTTACAAGCTTCATACACTTAACTTTTTGTAAACATCGCAAAATAATTCTAATAAATCATAGATTGTGAACTATGCTAAAGCCTACTTAACTCTAGTAAACACTCATTTTTGCGGCTAAATTTTTATGTTAACGTCAATCACAATGCGAAGATTTCAAACTTCAAAGTTGCTTCTATGCAGCCTGCCTGAAGAATCAGAAAACCTAAAGCGAAATGGTTTGATATTCATTCTATCAAAATAACATAAGTTTTCTAAGAGTATAACTAACAATAAAAGAACTTCTTAGGATTTCCGGATAATGAATTGCAATGTGTGGTTTCGAATCTCACTCAACCATATTTATTAATTTTTAATGCTTCAATCTTACATCGATTGAAGCAATTCGATTGGAGAGTAAGCGAATCATAAGCAAAGCATTTATACATCACATTATTGAATCTAAAGTTCACACAATGCTGACTCTTTTAAACCAGTTTTTTCTGTCTCTTTTGCTCTCGTTCGCATAAAATGCGATTTTTTCCACTGTGCGATCTTTAAGCTCCTTTCTTCATCTACATAGACTAATAAGTGTGTGTATGTTTGCGGTTGTTCCTCTCTCTTTTCTTCATCATCGCATTGAAGAAATTTAAAAATTATTCACATGTATATGGTAAGTCGCTACAGCACCAAGCAACCACAGTAAGAATGAAAATGTATGTATAAGAACGTGTTCATGTTCAATTTCTTTGCTCTCTCATTTTTTCACTCTGCACATAGTGAGTAATATAGTTTTCTCTTCCGATTTCAGTCGTAGTTCTGTTCTGCTATAATACTGTTGTACTTGTGTTTCTGTAAAGGCAGCTTATTCTGCCACTTTTATACATTTTTTTATTATTGTTGTTGCTGCGTTTTGCGGTTAGTTTATCTAATATTTACTCATCATTGAATTGTGGTCAAAAGATTGAATATTTTTATAGACATCAATCAGAAATATAGTTAAAATTTTAATTCAATTTTTAAAAATGTTGCTGACTACATGAAAGAAGTGAAGAAAAGATTATTTTTTTTGCAAATTTCAAGTTTTATTGTAAATAGAAGAAAATTAATTCTGTCACAAAGAAGAATTGAAAATTTGTATGATATGACAAGAGATAAAAAACAGTAAACAACAATAGGAAGAAGAAAGTCTGTATGTAAGATGTGGTATTTATAATTCTTTACATTCTCCATCAGCATCTCTCTTTACTCAATACATACATTTTGTTTATATTATTTCATTTCTTAAATGCATGATTGAAATTACAATATTTCTTCTTATGATGCTTCTGGTATTCATTAATGAAATTTGATTTCTGTGAGAAGTTATTTCAAGAAAGAATTTAAATAAGAGAATTTTTATTAAAAGTATTTTTGTCATATAAAAAAGGGATTAAGGAAAAGAAAGTTTTCAATATATTTAATTAATTTTTATACATATGTTTGCCATTAATCATCTGTATCCGTTATAATCAAGTAAGAAATTCTTGCAACTATCAAATTATATTACTCTGAGAAGAAATAGCAAATGCCACATGCACAATAAATATAGAAAATGATTTTAAACGCACATAAATTTAGATTTTTCCCTATAAAAATGTTTGTACTTCAAATAATTGAAATTTGCTTTTAGTGGGAGTGATCAGCCTTTATTTTAAATATAAAATCTTACCGATAAATTAATTATATTTAAAGACTTTTTACTATCAATTTTGTTTAAAAAAATGTCTGGTTCATAATTTTTAAACTAGTATTGCATGTAAATTTTAAGTCATGATTTATGTTTTGTGCCTTTTTAGGCAAATAAAAATTGTTTAACAGTATAAACTTTTATGATAAGAAAGAAATTCAAATTTGTAACCATTTTTAACACCACGATACGCATATCAAGCATGAAAATTTTTATCATGAATTGCTTTAATTAATTTTTCTTTCTTGAATTTTATTTGCATATTCAGAGTTGGAAAACCGCAAAACACTTGATATTATCACGATTACAGCTTCTAAAATTTTTTGACTTGATTTTTTACATAAAAGTCATTTAGCGTTAATTTGATTGTTTTCATCCGGTTTATTAACGACTCTGTTCATAAATTTTTTTCTTGTTCCGCATTTTCTTCTGTAAAATTGAACAGTTGTTGTTACCAATACTTTAATACTTTCTTTTCTTATTAAACAGAAAGATAAACGGAAAAATACAAATAAATGTCCTGTAATATAATTTATTCCTTATTCTTAAGCGTATTGCTTTTCAAAAAGAATAATTAAAAATGTTATAATCAATAATCGAAACATAGCAAATTGAGAAAAATTTCACTTTGTTCACAGAAATTAAAATAAGTTGATTCAAGGTAAAACTGTTTCATTTCTTTTACTTACTTTGTGAAGCAATAAGATCATGTTGCAGTTTCTTTATTCAAGAAAACGAAACAAAAAATATAATAAAATGAAAAGAGCTCGAGACATTTTACTTTTTACTTATTATTACCATTCATCTTTAAACAATAATTTAAAAGATTCATAAGCACGTACTTGTAGAGAAGTAATACATTGTCAAGGAATGGAATGTATGTTAATTATAAACAGGAAGTAAAAGTTAAGGATCGTAAATTAAGCTTTTGAGAATAATTAAATATGACCTTGTGGCACTCACTTTTAGTGATAATATGGCAAATTAACAGAAATTATTTTCTGTTCATTTTTTGATTTTTTACAAAAATATATTTTTGATGTGATGATGAGGAAGAAATGAAACAGTTGTTAAATAAAATTTACGAAAAGCAAAAGAGTGAGAGAAAGAGAGAAAAAAGTAATAAGAAGTTAAGCGTATTAAAATGAAACTCTGAGCGAGAAAAAATATTTTTTTTTTCACTTTAAAAGTCTCATTTTTGGATTTCAAAACTAAGGAATTAACAGTAAAAAATGTATACATATATGGTTTTCATTCATGTAGTGTGATGTTTTTTGATAAAATATTGCCATGTGGTTTTTGCATATTATGAACTTTATTTCCAATAAGCTTTAATTGACATTTTGTTGTGTTTATATCAACCTTAAAATTTTCGCTATTATTTATTAGCTTAAGTAAAAATACTTGAAATTATTTCTTACGTATTTCAATCACGTCATTTGACTGCAAATATTTATCACCCAAAACTGTCGCACTCTCAATTGACAATTGCTGTCTTTCATTTAATTAATACACATGTACATTTTTAATACCTTTTCAAATGTTTATTTGTCATTTAATGACGTTTTGTTTGCACAAAATTTACTTTATTTTGATACTTAAAACACTTTAATATATATTTTTGCTACAGAAATTGAAACAGATCATAAAGAGACGACGACGTTTACAGAAGCAGAATCAGCCGCAACTCTATCGTCATTAAACGTTCAACAACATACTATCGCAAAAATGGATCAAAAACAGTTGTCTATCGAACACATTTCAGTTAATTCTGTGGATGCAGTTGATAGCTCCACTAATATATTTGAATTTACTATGAAAAAACCTTCTTCACAAGTCATTAAAACGTGAGTAAAATTATTTTCGTTTTAATAAAATTATAAGAAAATAATTTCTTGTTTGGCCTTTTCATTCTCAGTGATAACAGCATTGATACAAATAAATTTTCATCAACAACTACACCAAAAGCAACAGCAATTGTGGCTCCACAACGAAAGACACACCATTTTGAAGAAACCACAAATTTTGTCGATACAAAGCCACCTTTCAAGTCAGCTACACTCGGACGCCAACGTACACAATTTAATTATCGTAATAAAGACGAAAAATCGGAAAAGAGTGTAAGAGATAAGATTGCCATGTTTTCGAATTCGACATCTGACATTTTGCATATACTGCCCAATTCAACATCGACGACAACAGCTAAAGATAAATCATTGCGCAGCATTGCAAAAAGCACGGAAAATATTTTTAGCAGTAATGGAAGTTATGTTGCTGACAATTTAAAAACAAAAAATATTGGCTACGATTTTGTTATAAAAAAGAAAGCAATGAGTGTGGAAAATCTTGATGACTACAATGATGAGATAGAAATGCGTGACGATAATAAAATGATGAATTATACACCAGTAAGCAAAACAAAAAGTCTTCACTCACCAGCTTTTGCCCGATTAAACATTAATCGTGCACAAAGTGTTGAGCATTTAAATATACCTGCACTACCGACATCACGGCCACCATTAACAGCTCCCGTTTCACAATTATCTCGTCGTATCAGTTTCAATGGTTATGGTAATGATAATAGTCCAAATCGAAAGATTGATGATGGAAATCGATTTGCTAATATTATCGAAAATCGTAAAAAGAGTATGTCAAAATTACGTGGATTAGTCATACCGGAAAAAGTTCCTGAAAATGTGTTAGCTGCTGATCAAAAAGTTCTAAATTTACCCGTTATTAGAAGCAAAGAATGTGAATTGATTGACACTATAAAGTCTTCAAATACATCACCAATGATGTCAATAAGAAAAAATGTTTCAAGTAAAATGGAACTCGAAATTAAGCCAGCACCAAGAAAGAGCATTGAGCAAGATGATAGAGCCAAATTGAGTCCACCAAAAAAGCCACCAAGAACTTCTCTAATTTTTCCAACAACTAAAAGTGCTTTGACTAATTTAATGACGACAGCAACAGATGAAAGTGACACAGAGTCTTGCATGAGTTCGAAAATTTCTACACCGCCAATATCACCGGTCGCCAAAAAACCCTTGATAAGAACACTTAGCAGCAATTCTTCTATTAGTTCAAATTCAACACTCACTTCAGGTTCGGGCTCACAAGCAAGTTGTTCTTCAAATGTTTCAAATTCACCCGAAACACGTAAGAGTTCGACTGAAACGGTGTCAACAGCTTCACGAAAATCTATTGTTGCTTCATCAAAAAGTCGCAGTGGTCGTGAATATCTTGATAAATCTTGGCGTGATGAAGACAGTACTGATGGAGGCGTTGATGGCAATGATGAAAAACAGCGAGTTCCAAAGGCTAAAGCACGAAGTTCCTTAATCAACTATAAGCTCATCAACCATGGTGATAATCTTGTTGATAAAGTGATAAATGTGGCGACTTATGTTGAAGTAATGTCATCAGATTCTGAAGAAAAAATTGAAACATCCGAGTCTACGTCAAAAATAACAACACAGAAAACAATAACAGTCACTAAAAGTGATGTACCGAGTTTAACAGATATGGCAAAGTGGGTTCGCAAAGAGGTTTCAAAAACCACTGAAATTGTCAAGAAAGTAGAAAAAACTGAAGAAATAAGAAAGATTCCTAAGTCACTAGAGACCCCGAAGAAGCTAAATTTTTCTGAAATTCGTAAGAATTTTGAAAACAAACAAACGGCTCCTTCATCTTCACGAACACCAACAAAAGATAAAACACCAACATCTGCACCTGCAACGACATTTAATCATAACCGTTTCTCATCGTGGGATTCAATCGCATCGTCATCATCGGGAGTATCGAGTGAACTATTAGGCACTGGTACTGGTACAAATAACTCGGAATCTTTGCAAACAATTCAATCAGATTTTGGAAGTTTTTCATCTTTTGGAAGCAGTCATAGTTTGATAACTCCACAGGTTTGTTAAGAACTATTTTTTTTTATTAATATTTTCAGTAGATAAATTTTAAATCAAATTTCTAGGATTTACAGTCAATCATTGATGAGGCTGATCCACCACTTGAAACATCAGAAGCTTTTGTTGTTGTTCTTCATCGAGAAACACCAGATTCAAGTATTGGCATAACTTTAGCTGGGGGCTCTGACTATGAAACTAAGGAAATTACAGTAAGTTTTTATTTTTTTTAGAAATTTGATATCAATGAATTTTATATTTATTTTTAGATTCACAGAATATTGACGAACTCACCGGCAGATAAAGACGGACGATTAAAAAAAGGTGATCGACTACTTTCAATTAATGGGTTAAGCATGCGTGGATTAACACACCGGGAATCATTGAGTGTGCTAAAGGTAAATAATTCAATGATAAATTATTTATTTTGCCTTAATTATGTTGATTGAATGATTACAGTCACCAAGAACAGATGTTGTAATTGTAGTTACTCGATCGAAATCAATTGTGAAAACAAATTCACTTACGAAAAATAAACTAGGCTCGTTGGGCTCACTTGGTTCATTGAGCGAACGAGGAGATGCTTCTGAAACGAACATAAAAAAAAATTTACATTCATCGAGATCTGTCGATACAGAACTTGATACCATTTCTAACAACGGTAAAGATTTCATTATATCTAATGTAATCACCCTTAATAATGTTGATACTATTTCTTATAGATTCTAATTATCACAATTTAGAACATGATAAGGAAATTAACAAAAGCTGTAAGTAATTTTATTTTATATATTTAAAATTTTTCTTATTTTCCATATTTTAGCAAATGAAAGTGATATTGTCAATATCATCAAAGATGGAAGTGGAATAGGTATTTCGTTGGAAGGTGGTTATGATTCTCCATTAGGAAATAAACCTTTGACCATAAAGAAAATTTTCATGGGTAATTTTATTTTTATATATCAAGTAATATGATTTTATTAAATTCAAATTTTTAGGAGGAGCAGCTGAAAAACTTTCAAACCTAAAGGCTGGTGACGAGATTCTCGAAATTAATGGAATATCAACTGAGAAGCAAACACGTATTGATGTATGGAATATGATTAAGCGATTACCTTCCGGTGACACTGTTCAACTAAAAATCAAAAGATGTTAAATATTTGTAATGTGATAAATGATTTAAAATTGTCTTAGAACTAAGGATGACTATTGTATTTTAAAACATGAAAATGATTCCTTAACAGAAGTATTCAAAAAATTATCCTTTTTAAATAATGAGTCAATAAACTTATATTTTTTATTAAATTTATGTAATTACTAGCGAAGAAACAAAATTTAAAACAATTACAAAAGTAAAGATGCTTGAAAGTACTTATCTAATCACTTGAAAAAAATTTATAATTAAATCATTTAAAAATGAGATTTTTGATATCGGCAATTCATTGATTTAAGTATATGTAATTTTTTAAAGCTTGCCCTAAAAATTAAAAGTTAATAATTTTATTATACAAAAATGTAATTTAATAATAAGTGCAATTTATTTCTGATAGAGAAATATTATCAATTATGCATTTAATGACACTTAATTAAATATATATTTGACAAACAACATAGTCTTTTGAAGAACTATTTTATAAAAATATCAAAAAAATCTAAAATTATGCTCTGAACATTTGACAATAAATAAAAATATTTTTTTTATACTGAACAACTTTACACGTGTTTTTTTGTTTTCCAATATTGTTTATATTGTAATGTTTTCATAATTTAACGTGTGTAAGAAGCGTACAAATAGTTTCTGTATAGCACATGCGCACAATTCTTATTTCCAGTGAAAATCGATTTTTTTTATCATCACGCAGGACGTATTTTCACTTCTGTTCCTTATTGCACTTCAAACAAAGTGGTTGCAAATTTAATTTTTGAAAAATTTTCTTAATAAATATTTTGAAATAAAGTTAATTTTCGCACCAATTTTAAACAAAATGAAAATTAATTGGTTTTTTTGAAAGCAACTGAATGTTGTGAAAGTGAAATTTAACGATTTATTCGTAAGTAATTATGTATTATGAAGTGTGAAAAAATTCATGGCGAATGGTGAAAAATTTGTTGCAAAAATTCTTTTCGTTTAAAATTAAACAAATATTTAATATTAAATATTGAAATTACAATGATGTTAAACTGAATAATCCAAAAATTTGAAATAAAAGAATAATTTAGGACTTTAGAAATCCAAAAAAATTTCCTTCACAATTATTGATTTTTTGATGAATCATAATGGGATTTCGTGCAAAAGGTCAAGAAATTTATCGCATGCATAGTGGCATATTAGAAGGCGAAGAAAAATTTTAAAATCATTTGAAAATTTATGAGCTTAAATCTATCAAAATTCAAAATATTCTTTTTTAGTTGTATAATTTAATAAACAGTTATCGATTATTTCATTAAAACAAAATATCATTTTATGAATTTCAACAATGAATAAATAAAATTATTTAAAATCAAACAGTTGTTTTCCATGTACAGTAGAGATGAAAGTGATTTTATTTATGATTTATGCTCATTTCACTTAATATCATTGAGTTGTAATTAATTATCTTTTAATAAAATAAATTAATCAAAACAACACCTT
>JACWBX010004188.1:116673-146382 GCA_014622435.1 Polypedilum pembai
ATTTGAAAATTTATGAGCTTAAATCTATCAAAATTCAAAATATTCTTTTTTAGTTGTATAATTTAATAAACATAATTTTTCATTAAACATTTTTTTTTTTTAAAGGTACTTGACATTGCATAAAACAGTTATCGATTATTTCATTAAAACAAAATATCATTTTATGAATTTCAACAATGAATAAATAAAATTATTTAAAATCAAACAGTTGTTTTCCATGTACAGTAGAGATGAAAGTGATTTTATTTATGATTTATGCTCATTTCACTTAATATCATTGAGTTGTAATTAATTATCTTTTAATAAAATAAATTAATCAAAACAACACCTTGATGCTAAAATCGTTGATGTAAAAAAAGAAGTAAATAGAAAATTATAGCATATTGAAATAAGAAGCCTTGACAATGCTGACGTAATTCAACAGACAAAAAATTCGTAATGAACGATTCATTGGGATGAGGTTTACCTCTCGTCAACTCTCTTATTTTTACTTACCTTGTATGAGAAATATAATAGGTATACACACATAAAATAAACCAAATGAAAAGTAAAATGAGAAAAATATTTTGCACTCATTTATATACCGACTAATTTTTATGAGAAAACATTAGAATAAAATCATATTTGTGTTCTTCAATTTTATTTCTTGGTATTAAATTGACAGTTAAATAAAGTGTGTGAGCAGTAAGTTTATATACACACAACAAAAATACGACAATTTATTACTTTTACCGTCTATAAAAGCACATATAGACATTAAATGAAGATGTTCATGGTCTATTAAAATTGATGGAATGCTTGTTTAGAACTTAATTTCCTGACTTCTGTTCAATGAACATGATGGATTATTTATCATAGACTTTTTGGAAACTTCAATCTAAACATTACTTTTGAGTAAAATTCTATTAAAAAATTTCTGGGAAAAATTAGGATTTGTTTAATAATGCTTACCATATGTTTGATAAAAATCTCATTCATTAATTAGTGACTATAATTTTACTAAAGTTTGTAAATATAATATAAAAAGTGTTTTTGTTAGCTTTTATTTCCATTGAACATAAAGTTTCGCAAATAGAAATGACTTAAGGGATGAGAAGATTTTTTTCTATATGCAATAATGTATAATAATAGCAACAGAGCAGTATTATCATGTGGGTGTAATTTATGTCATTTCATTATTGTAGTATGACGTCCTTACTCATCCCATCTCTCAAATAATTTATGGTAAAGTTTTAATACTGATGTTTGAGTATTTTCATTTAATTTTTTTAAACAAATCTCAGATTTTCATATTTTAATTTCAATATAAATGAGATAGTGCATAACTTATACTATCTGAAATTCTAGAAATTTTTCATTTTTAAGTTCTTTAAAACTGATGCGTAGTTTAGCTATTTTTCCAAAATTTTTCTAATTTTTTCATCTTAAAACTCGAGAAAGTCAAGCTAAAGCGAAAGAATCACGTAGTTAGTCTTTCAGTTACTGAAACAAATGAAAAATTCATTAAATTCCATTTTCGTTTTGGTAACACAAAGGATTGCAATGTTGATACTTTATATTTCATGTTATCATGGTGTAAGAAGTAAATTATCATTTTCTTTTGGGTGTGTAAGCAAATTGTCTGTAAAAATCGTTCGCCATGAGTTAAAATGAATGAATTTAAGACTTATCAAAAAAAAAAGTTGATAGTTATTCTTTTTCATTCTAGAACAATTTCAATTAAATAAAATAAAATTCATTTAAAAATCAAATTTACACAAAAGTTAAGAATACAAAAAAGTGAAAATGTCATCAGTGAAAGTTGCTGTTCGAGTGCGACCATTTAACTCGCGTGAAATTAGTCGCGATGCAAGTTGTATTATAGAAATGTCTGGAAATATGACAGCAATTACTAATCCAAAAGCTCCACCTGGCACTGCTGATGCTGTCAAACGTTTCAATTATGACTATTCATATTGGTCTCATAATGTAAGTTCATTATTTTTAGCTTATTAAAAATACCAAAATAATTTCTTTTATTCAGCCATCTGATTCAGAGTTCGCTACGCAATCAATGGTATATGCTGACATCGGTGAAGAAATGTTGCAGCATTCATTTGATGGCTACAATGTTTGTATTTTTGCTTATGGACAAACCGGTGCTGGAAAGTAAAGATAAAATTTGCACGAAACCCACATGCAAACATGAAAATACCAACCCACGCTTTATCAATTCGTTTCAGATCATATACAATGATGGGAAAACAAGAAGAAGGTCAAGAAGGTATAATTCCAATGATTTGCGAAGATCTTTTCAAGCGCATCCATGAGACAGAAAGTGATGAACTTAAATACTCTGTTGAGGTGTCCTATATGGAAATTTATTGCGAGCGTGTACGAGATTTACTTAATCCCAAAAATAAAGGCAATTTACGTGTTCGTGAACATCCATTGCTTGGACCATATGTTGAAGATTTATCAAAACTAGCCGTTTTAAATTACAAAGATATTCATGATCTCATCGATGAAGGCAATAAAGCAAGAACAGTTGCTGCAACGAATATGAATGAAACGAGTTCCAGATCACATGCGGTTTTCACAATTTTCTTTACACAACAACGTCATGATGCGGCGACAGATTTAGTTGCTGAAAAAGTCTCAAAAATCAGTTTGGTAGATTTAGCTGGTAGTGAACGTGCTGATAGTACTGGAGCAAAGGGCACGCGTCTCAAAGAAGGTGCAAATATCAACAAATCACTGACAACTTTAGGAAAAGTCATTTCAGCACTTGCAGAGCTTGTAAGTTATAATTAAAAACTTTTACATTTAATTCTATTATAAAAATCATGCATTAAATTTATTTGTAGTCTGTTTCAAAAAACAAAAAGTCTAAAAAGACTGACTTTATTCCATATCGTGACTCTGTACTTACTTGGTTGCTTCGTGAAAATTTGGGAGGTAATTCAAAAACTGCAATGATTGCAGCTATCTCACCAGCTGACATTAATTACGATGAAACTTTAAGTACATTAAGGTTTGTTATTATTTTGTGTGTTAACTTTGAGAATAAATTTAAAATATTAAAATATTTTTTAGATATGCTGATAGAGCCAAACAAATTGTCTGCAAAGCTATTGTTAATGAAGACGCAAATGCTAAACTGATTCGAGAACTAAAAGAAGAAATTCAAAAACTTAGAGAGTTGCTGAAAAATGAAGGAATCGAAATCCGAGAAGGTAATTTTAAGACTAGAAAAATGTTCTCTATATTTTGTTTATTGCAATGGAAAAGTGTTGAGTATTTTAAATTTTTTTGGCCTGAACATATTTTTTATAGATAGAGATAGTTTTAAGAAATTATGAGAGTAGAAGAGGAAAATTTTAAACTCAGCACTTGTTAATAATTGCTTTGAAATTTTAATAATATAGATTAGAAAAAGTTTTTGAGAAATTTATGAGCAACTAATAATTTTAAGGGAAACTATATAAAACTATGTTATTGTCTCAAAGTTGATTGAAATTATTAACTATGTTAATGAGCATCCCAATCTTATATTTGAGCTTGTTTAATATAAGTTTTAAGAATGAAAATATTTATTGTTTTAAAGATTTGCTTAAAAGTTATTAGTAATCGACAATATCCAGATAAAAAGTAGGGATGGAGGAACCATGTGCATAGTTCTTCTTTTGTAACAAAAAACATGTGAATATTTCTATTTCATCTGCATACTGTTGAATTTTAAAAGTTATTTACTTATAAATTAACATAAATTTCTCAAAAACATTTATTTATTTTAATTTACAAAATTTTTTAAAATTCCATCGACATCAAAAATGTGGCAAAAAATGGTTGTAATATGATAATTTTTCACTTTATTATATTACGTGAAAAATAAGGACCTGATGGAAAAATTATTTGCGAAAAGCGAGATTTTAGCAGTAAGTAATACTGATATGAATCACAAATCGATATACAAAACTGTAATTGTGATATGAATTTTACAGCAATATGGTGTTGTTTTATTTTTAAACATCTTACAGTACAATTTGAATTAATGATTGATTTTTACTCGCTTTAAAAAAAATTTTTTTTTTTGTTTGTTTTCTGGCCAAAAGCATATTAAATAGTTCAAATTATAATTTCAAGTTAATTAATATTATTTAGCAACTTTTGTGGCTTTTTTGTCTTATTCAAATAAAAACCTTAGTTTCTTAAAATTGCTATCAAATTTAAATTTTTTCTAATATTATAGAAGATGATGAGAACAAAGGAAATGATGATAGCAGCAAAGAAATTGTTTTATCACCATCGAAAGGACGAACTCGTACAGGATCTACAACAGAAATGGCTGTTGATCAATTGCAAGCAAGTGAAAAGTTGATTGCTGAATTAAATGAAACATGGGAAGAAAAATTAAAAAGGACTGAACAAATTCGTTTACAACGTGAAGCAGTATTTGCAGAAATGGGTGTTGCAGTTAAAGAGGATGGTATTACAGTCGGAGTTTTCAGTCCAAAAAAGACACCACATTTAGTTAATTTGAACGAAGATCCAACACTATCGGAATGTCTTATATATTACATAAAAGATGGCATAACTCGTCTTGGCACTGCTGAAGCAAATCTTCCTCAAGATATTCAATTATCTGGTTCACACATATTAAAAGAGCATTGTATTTTCGAGAACAGAAATGGCATTGTGACACTCATTCCAGCCAAGGATGCTTTAGTTTATATCAATGGTCGTAAAGTAATAGAACCAGAGATAATGTCAACAGGTTCACGAGTTATTCTCGGTAAAAATCATGTATTTCGCTACACTAACCCAGAGCAAGCTCGTGAAAAACGTGAGAAAGCTGAAATTAGCGATGATTGTGTATCTGAGACTAAGGGTGAAGTTGTTGATTGGAATTTCGCACAATGTGAATTGTTGGAGAAGCAAGGTATTGATTTGAAGAAAGAAATGGAAAAACGTCTTTTTATACTTGAGGAGCAATTTAGAAAAGAAAAGCTTCAAGCGGATCAGGAATTTGAAGAACAACGCAAGGTATTTTATGATAAACATTTTAATAAGATAAATGCAAATAAAATGCCGATGTAATTTTTAGTCATACGAAGCAAGAATTGATGCGTTACAGAAACAAGTTGAAGAGCAATCGATGACAATGTCAATGTATAGCAGCTATAGTCCCGAAGATTATCAACAGGAGGATATTTTTGGTAAATTTTAATAGAATTTCAGTGACAGCTATTTTTAAATAATTTTTTAATCTCTAGTCAATCCATTATTTGATGGACAAGCAAATTGGACTTCACGTCAAGCTGGACTTGTTGCATGGGCGTTTAGAAAATGGCGTTATCATCAATTTACATCGCTAAGAGACGATTTATGGGGAAATGCAATTTTTCTCAAGGAAGCTAATGCTATCTCTGTTGAATTAAAGAAGAAAGTTCAATTTCAATTTACGCTTTTGACCGACACTCTTTATTCTCCTTTGCCACCAGACCTTCAAACAAATGCATTGGGATATACTAATGAAGAAGACTATAATGTTGCAGGACTTATACCACCACCATCACGCACAATCGTTGCTGTAGAAGTGACTGATATGAAGAATGGTGCCACACATTATTGGTCATTAGAAAAACTTCGGTGAGTCAAATTTTATTGACTTTAACTTTTCAATTTCGTTTTGAGAGTGTTACTTTTCGATACAGACTTGTTTTTATTATCTTGATGGCTTCTAGTTACACAAAATAATTCTTTAACCTTCAATCACCATTCTTTAAAATTCTAAACATATTTAAAAATAAATTATAAATCAGAAACATCATCAACTCATGCGAAGATTTTCGGACCTTTTTTATTGTCTCTGTTTCTCTATATATAAATTCTTTTCTCTACTTAAATTTCATACTCAATTGAACATTTATATTTAATTTTACGTTCATTTACGAGTTTTCACATTGAAATTAAATTAAATTCCTTCGCTCATAAATTAATTGACAAATTAAAATAATCCTCAAAGGCAATCCTCATTATTTATTATTCTCATTTAAATTTTTATTCAATGATGTGATTTCAAAATATACAGTTATCGACTTGAATTGATGCGTCAAATATACAACACTGCTGAGAGTCCCGAAATGAACTTATTTCAAGTGATGGGCAATTCGTCTGTTGGTTTTTGTAACGATTCTGCAACATCTGTTACAGAAACAGTTGTTAATCAAGTGACACAGGCGCCGATTGAATCATCATCCATTGGACAATTAAGCAGTTACAAAAACACCTTAAGACTTTCGTTAGCTAATCTCATGCCTTCTAGGTTAGCAAAAAGAATTTTGATAAACAAATGAAATGGCTCTTGAAACTAATGTTTGCATAAGATTAATGTTTCAAGAACTATCTTATGTTGTATATCATTTAATTAAGACTATGCAAGCTGTGCAAAATTTAATTGTAAATAAGATATAAAGTGCATTTTGTGAATGGTCATTATTTAAGTAAAATTTTCATCATTGATCTATATTTCAATATTTAAACGAATAATTCACTAAATGTACAAGTATATGCTCTTTAAAACCTTTCTCTTTCTTATTCTTTATGCATTGATTTCTACATTTTTTTAAACGTATGTAATTTTCATACATATTTCTGCGCTGTAGACGTTTTACTTTTTTTCTCCTCACTTTCACATTGCTTTTTCATATTTTGTTTGCTGTTTATGTCGTTTTTCGCCTTTGAGGATAATGATTAAAGCAATTAAATTAATAAATTTTTACATGTTGTGAAAATTAACATTGAACAGAACATTACATTTACATAAAGCAATATTTATTTTTCTATAAGCTTCTTTCTTTTATATTTTTGCTTTGCTTCGATTTTATTTGAACGTTACTTACATTTATAGTGCATTTTGTTTGTCATTGAATGCATTATTATTTATTAAATAGTAGATTTATATTACAACATAAAAGAAATAACCAATTATTTGAAAATTTTCTAATCTTTATAGCCAACGTTTGGAATTAATGCGTGAAATGTATCATAATGAAGCTGAATTGTCACCTACATCACCTGATTATAATGTTGAGAGCTTAACTGGAGGTGATCCATTTTATGATCGCTTTCCTTGGTTCTCACTTGTTGGGCGCTCTTTTATATACTTGAGTAATTTATTGTATCCAGTTCCATTGGTACATAAAGTTCCGATTGTAAATGAACGAGGCGATGTTCGTGGTTATATCAGAGTTGCTGTTCAACCAGTTTTGGTAAGAGATTTTAAATGACTCAGAAATTCTTATTTCGTTATAATGAAATTTAAATTATTTAGGATGAAGAAAATGTTGAATCAGGCAATGGAGGAGTGAAACAATCAGCAAGAATGATGTTTGACGAAGACAATACTGGCAATAGTAGACAATTGAAAAATCGTTCCTTAGCTAATGAGAAGAGTGAAAAATACACTGAGGGTGAATGTGCATTGAAGATTGAAGAAGTAGAGCAGGAGGATGTTGATTCAGGTAGAGGTGATTCGAGTGTGACGTCTGAATTTCAAGATAATCAACAGGAAGAATCCTATGGAGAACATTTAACTATTGGAAAAGAATTTACATTCCGCGTAACAGTATTGCAAACAAGTGGAATTGCTTCAGAATTCTCAGATATTTTCTGTCAATTTAATTTCGTGCATCGCAATGAAGAGGCTTTCAGTACAGAACCAATTAAAAATTCGGGTGCACCGATTGGTTTTTATCATGTACAAAATATCACAGTACCAGTCACAAGATCGTTTATTGAATATCTAAAGACACAACCGATTATGTTCAAAATATTTGGACACTATCAAAATCATCCATTGCACAAAGATTCAAAACAAGACACTGTTACACGTCCACCACCAAGACGTATGTTACCACCTAGTATTCCAATTTCCCAACCTGTACGAAGTCCGAAGTTTGGTCCTTTGCCTTCAACACCATCATCAACAGTTCTTGCAAAACATGATGTTCTTGTTTGGTTTGAGATATGTGAATTGGCACCTAATGGTGAATATGTACCAGCTGTAGTTGATCATAGTGACGATTTACCATGTCGTGGATTGTTTCTTCTTCATCAAGGAATTCAAAGACGTATTCGTATTACAATTGTACATGAACAGTCAAGTGAAATTAAATGGAAAGAAATTAGAGAATTGGTTGTTGGCAGAATTCGCAATTCACCAGAACCAGCTGAAGATGTTGACGATGAAGATTCTTGTGTGCTTTCACTTGGTCTTTTCCCTGGGGAATACCTGGAGATGCCAGGTGACGATCGCGCTTTCTATCGCTTCGAGGCAGCATGGGATTCGAGCTTACATAATTCTAGCTTACTCAATCGTGTTTCACAAGCTAATGAAACTGTTTACATCACATTGAGTGCTTACCTTGATGTTAGTAAAGATATTTTATAAATAACATATTTCTACTAATAAAATTTCTTTTAAAGCTTGACAATTGTGCGAGACCAGCTATAATTACAAAAGATTTGAGTATGGTAATTTATGGACGTGATGCACGTATTGGTCCTCGTTCACTTAAGCATCTTTTCTCAAGTAATTATCGCAACCCAGAAGCGAATCGATTGTCAGGTGTCTACGAGCTTTCTATGCGACGAGCATCCGAAGCAGGTAGTCCAGGTAGAATTTGTTTTCAATTGGTTGTGTCCTCTCTATATCTTAATTTTTTTAACCAATCTTTAAAATGTCATTTTAATACTTATAATAATTTTAGAAAATAAGTCACAATGAAAAGAGTAAAGAAATTTCTATATTTTTACTTTAATGAGAGGTGCTACCATTTATAGATTTTAAAATATGCTTTATGTTATTTGAAAACTTTAAAATTTAGATTTAAACTTTGCTTAGTTGTGGCAAAATACTTTTTATTATTAGTTGTTCTAATGTAGCGTTTGTCACTGTTGTTGAGAATTTTAATTTTTTTTCCTTCACAATTTCATAAACTAATAAATATCACTCTGTATGTATTCAATTTTTACTAGGAGTACAACGGCGTCAACGACGAGTATTGGATACAAGCTCAACATATGTAAGAGGAGAAGAGAATCTTGATGGTTGGCGTCCTAGAGGCGATTCGCTTATATTCGATCACCAATGGGAGTTAGAAAAGCTGACGCGGCTAGAAGAAGTTGGACGTGTGAGACACTTGTTATTGCTACGTGAACGCCTTGGACTGGACACAACACCCAATCCGACGACCAAAACAGAAAAAGATGTGTGTAATTTAGCGGCACGTGCTAATCAATCACCAGTGCACAATATGCTTATACCGCCATCACCACAAACTCCGATAGCTGACCAAATAATGATAGATCGAGAGTATACACAACGTGAACAAGAACTATTGAAACGTTGTCTAAAGCTTATACAAGGTCGTATTGGCATGAGTGATGACAGCACAAAAGAAAAAGAAAATGAAATTTCAGCATCACCAGCAATCGAAGACTGTCCCGAATTGACTGTAAGTTATGTGTCTGATTTGATTTCGCCACAAGGTTATGCAGATATCAATGGTTGGGAACCGCCGCTTCCAAAGGCCATTCCACAAGAGCAGTCATTGCGACTTTATGTCCCAGATTTGGAGGAAATACGTGTTAGTCCCGTTGTCGCCCGAAAGGGATATTTGAATATTCTTGAGCACGGTTGTGCAGGTTGGAAGAAACGTTGGGTAGTTGTTCGTCGTCCATATGTATTTATTTATCGCTCTGACAAGGATCCAGTTGAAAGAGCCGTCATCAATTTAAGTACAGCACAAGTTGAATGCAGTGAAGACCAAGCAGCTATGGTCAAAGTTCCAAATACTTTCAGGTGAGAAAGGATATTTTACTGTTGAATGAACTTTAATGAACTTTAATTTTTTTATTTGATTCAGTGTTGTCACTAAACACAGAGGATATTTATTACAAACGCTTTTTGACAAAGAAGTACATGATTGGTTGTATGCAATAAATCCGCTTCTTGCAGGCCAAATTAGGTTGGTTTTAATTAGCAGTTTCGAGAAAATAATAAAAAATCTCTAATTGCATCCTGTCTGTTTTCTCTCTCTTTTTTCACTTTAATTAGATCTCGTTCAGCGAGGCGTAATATGGTTACAACAACAATAACATCATCGCAGGTCAAGGATAAATAGGATACGTTTACGAAAGAATCTCTGTTGGTTTATTAAAATTGATGCTTCTTGTTTTTTTTGACATATTCATACAATTCACATAAAGTACTGCTCTAGTCATGCTCAAATGCATTTCGTTCATTAAATTGTTTTCTTCTTTCATTATTTCTTAAACTACTTTCTTTTGAGATTTTTATGCTAATTGAAAGTTATGTTAAAAATTTCATTTTTTATTTTTTAAATTGCAAAATTTAAAAAAAAATGCGGTATAACTAAATTTTCATCATAAAAATGAGAACAACAAGATTTATGAGAAAGAGAAAATTTCATTAAAATATATATCATACATTCAAAAATATAGATATTGATAGCAAAGAATATTATTTCTACTTATGAAATTATGAAATTCACAAAAAGATTATCTAAATGTGTATAAAAAGTTATTAACAAAAATATATGACAAGAATGAAAACTAAGCGCCTGAGAAAATAGAAAGATGATGATATGAAATTTATAGAAAATATTTTGTTGCTACAAACATAATTGTTTTCTATTGTATTAACCAAACAGACTTATTTACTCAATTTCTCGATCTAGCTAAACATATATGAATAGATGCTCGCAAAGCTATATTATTCAGACAAAGAACTATTAGATGAAAGCTCAAAACAATTTTACACGCTTTAAAACAATTCCTCTTCAAGCCTTTATGGTGTTTTATCGCTACATTACTCATTTTTTGGTTCTTTATCATCGCTTAGGATATGTTATAGTTTTAATTACAAATTTAAACTAATTTGCATATTATTTTTAAAAAAGATGGGACTATGATCCGTATATTTACTCATTTTATATCAGAAAGTTAAAATTGAAATAGTTTTTAATGAGAACAAAGTTTTGCGAGATTAATTATTCACAAAGTGAAATAACTTGTACGCTATGTCTGGTAAAAATGAATAAATGTTATATTCAGCTGATTTTAATTAATTTATTAAGTGCATCAGCTTTGATTTTTTAAAGCTCCAATTAAACTGAAAGAAGCAAAAACTTCTGTAAGTTTGCTTTGTCAAGAAACAAAATATAAACTGGGTTGATCATAACTCTTGTATCAATGAAAAGATAAAAATAAAGCATTATTTGAATTTAAAAATTCATGCACATATATAGTTTAATAATTTTGAATATTCTTTTAATTTCAATTAACTTTCATTCTTCAACACAAAATTTTGTTTATAAACTAAATTTTTTATCTAAGACTCTTGTATTGTTCATTGAGTAAGTATGAATTGTGTTTAATTTTGATTTTACATCATACAAAAAGTAAAAATAGTAAATTCCAAAAATTAAAATCTTTGCAAAACAGAACAAAAGACACTAAAAATAGAAAACAATCAACGATAAAAACAATAAAGATTTACAGAAAAAGAGAGAGTAAGAGAGAGTTGAATAAAATTTCCATTAAAAAAGAAGAGGAATGGGTGATTAAAAAGCTATACGAAGGAGAAACTTTTAATGTTTGCATTTTATGTAATAGAATGAAGCAGTGAGTGTTAATGAGGAAAGGAGAATTTTATTAAGTATTGTAATTACTTAACTTATTGTGGAAAGAAAGGATTTGTTCATTATTTATTAAAGAGTAAACAATGATGATGACTGCAGTTGAAGCTGGCGAGTATGACAATTGAATCATTATCTAAATGTATCTAATAAATGAACTGAGATAAAGAAAATGCTTTTGACCGCAGTTAATTTCATCAGCTTTGTAATTAATCGGTCAAAAAGTCTCTTGTGTTTGTTTCATAAAGACTAATATTTACAAAAATATGAGGAAAAGCATTAACAAACTATTCTTACAAATAAATATATGTATTTTAAAATATTCTAGTTATTTTGCAAATAAACTCATGCATATGCAAAATGCTTTTTATTTAACTAAATAAATGCATTACTAGAATATTTTTATAAAAGGAGGAAAAATAAAATTATACAAAAATATTCAGTAAGGTTAAAAGTTCATGAGATTTCATTTTCTTTCCTGCAATATTCGTTTTTGGATGAAGCAGTTTTTTCAGAATTTGAAATGAAATTAAATTTATTTTAAAAATTAAAGCAGAATTACAGATATATTAAATGTGTCAGTTTGAAAATTATTTCTTGAAATTTTTGTTTGATTTTTTCGATTGATTTAATAATTGCTTTGCGATTTATTTTAATATAAATTTTTTGGCAGATTTTTTCAGTTGAAACTATTCAGTTAAAATTTTTTTTGACATAAAGTTATTCAAAATGAAGAAGAATAATTGATTTTTTTTTTATTTAAAGCTCAAAATTGTCTAAAAAGCTTTTTTTTACTAATCTGTAAAGAAAAATTGTAATTTTTTGTGGTTAAAGAATTTCTCCCAAAAATATAAATTTACACACATATAATTTATTGTGATCTTTAATCTCAAAAAATGGCTTTAATAAAATAGAAATAATGAGAAATATCAAAAATTGTCCTGAGAAGTATTAAATTAACTCACATTAAGATCTTATCAGTATATCCAATATCATTTCATATTTCAGATGTCCATATTAAAAATTCATTAAAGTGTTAGTCATTGACACGCTTTTTCAATTTCAGTCAAACACTGGCGCCAATATCGACATGTCGCAAAGCTTAACCTTATCCCATGCATTGAAAAACGCAAAATTCTTAAAACTTCTTGGGCTCTCGTTTTTTTCAGTCGAGAATGGAAAATCAGTTACAAAATTAGTAGACGTGCTGTGCATGATAACAGCTATTTCAATTGGAGTGTTCATTTGTTACTATTCGGTTGTCTTTCGCAATGAGCTTGCAATGCGAAATTCTAAAATTGCAAGCGTTGGCAATTTTCTTTCTTTTCTTGCATCAATCGTAATTGTTGTCTTATCTGTTTTAATAACATTTCTCTTTCGACATAAAATATGGAATTTGGCTTTGAAATTGGATTCAATTGAAAAGAAGGTAGAATAAATCGATTTGAAATCATTAAAATTTATCTTGGTTCCAGTCATATAATGTAATGAAATGTATTTTAATGATAACTTTTATTTTTTTTACAGTTTCTTCAAATCGGATCAAAAATGGATTATACAAAAATCTTTCAAGTTTATATTTTTGTTTGTAGTATAATTTTTCTTATTATTTTTGCTTTAGAGTCTCTTATTTATTATACATACGAATCTATAATGAAAGTTATTCTTAATTCTTACGCTTTAATTTATTTTACTCTTTTTACCGGCTTTTGCACAATTTTAATATTGTCAGTAACAATACAACTTAAGCGTATTAATTTTGTTTGTAAATCGTTGTTAAACTACAAAGGATATAGAAATGCAGTGACAAAATTGAGGTCTTTAAAACAAGGAGATGAAACAGAATTGATTGGAAAACTTTATGAAATTTACAGCATTTGCATTGATGTTTGTGATCTTATAAATTTGTGCTTTATGTTTCAAGTGATGTTGGGATACGCTCTAGTATTCTTTTACACAATTTTTGCAAGTTTTACAGTTTATAAAGATTTGTTTACAAATGGCTACTTCATGCCTGAGACTATTATTGCATTTGCTTTCTGTTTGTATTACAACATATTTTTGATATTAATCATTTTTATGTGCTGCAAAACTGAAGAAGAGGTAAGAATAAAAGATTGTTTTTAAATTATTTTATTAAATACTTCTCTGTCCAAATCTTCTTTGCATTAAAATTTCATATGAGAATGTTACGAAACATTGAATGCTCTGGATTATATGAAAAGATTAAATCTGTCTCATATGCATATGAAAAACTTTTGTAGATGTTTTTTTATCTATTTAAGCTAAGGAAATCATATTTTAAGCAGTCTTTTTTTAAAGAATATCAAAACTTTTCTTTAAATTTATTTCTGAGAATTTTCTTCATCAAACTTTTCATGATTTTATGAAACTCAGTTATTCAAATGAAAATAATTAAAATTCTCTAGGTAAAAAGCAAAATTATAATTTTTAATTATATGATTTCTAACGATGTTATTTTAAAATCTTTAATGAGTTTTTCAATAAAAATTTTCGATTATTTTTTTCCAAAATTATCCATGCGTTTAAGGCGTAGATATAGAAATTGTTCATTTAAAATCAATTTGACTTCTATTTGAAGGGAATAAAAATATACTTCATATGAATTTGGAGATCTTTATGAAAACAAAATAAATAGATTATGGAAGCATTGAAGATTTTAAATGATGATTTTTCAAAATAAATTTATGAAAGTCAAATTGAAATTAAAGGATAATTCGTCACCTCGATAGACGAATTAACGACTTAAAGACTTTTTGCCGTGTTTAAAATCGTTAATTTTTTTGTTGAAAAACTGAGCAATTGAATTTTTAAAATAATTAATTAAATTCTAATTAAATCTTTTTTAAATTTTAATGTAAGATCTAAGTGACTACCCTTTGATTACATTAAAATTATAAAAATTAAAGAGAATATAATATAAATGCGAAAGAAGCTCAAATGTTTGTGTTGAAAGTAGCCTTAGGTGAATATTTAATTTTACGCTCATTGAACTTTTCGAAGGAAAACAACTTTTTAACCCTTACTCCATGAAAATTTCTTATTTATCTATTTTATTCTTTAAGGCTCAAACAACATTAAAGTTGGCCAATGAGATGATGAAGAAGAGCCATGATATGAATAAAACTTTGATGTTAGTCACATTTACCACACTAGTCAAAAAGAGAGGCCCAAAATTCTCCTGTGGACTTTTCGATTTTGATTGGAAACTGGTGTTTGCGGTTAGTTGAAATTAATTTTTCATATCAATTAAACCTCTTGAGGGCAATTTGCCATGATTGAAATTAATTTCGAAGCTTTGATGAGATTTTAATTTTTATTACAGTCAACAGGCTGTAAACTCTCGCTTCATAAAAAAATCAATTTAGTTTGACTAAGTCTCGGCCGCAAAATGAGTGAAGGGTTGAAATGCAACTAGTGTGATAATTAATTTTTTTCCTCTTGTCATGCTTTTTTCACAGAACATTTCATCAGCTGTTACAAATTTTGTCATTCTCATGCAATTTGATATGGCATCAAAGCGTTAAAAGTGTTTGCGGTGTTGTGTGCTTTTCTCTCTCTATCTCATTCAATGTGGATTCCGTTTTCTGTCATATTAAATTCAATTGCTATGCATTTGGTAGATACACTTAGTAGTGAACTTAAAACATTTCATAGAGTTAAATTTGAAAGCATGAATATTTAAAGATGTTAAAAGTTTCTAAATAAAATTTTTATTCGTATTCTGAATAAGTATCGAAGTTTTATTTTAGTTTAAATTTTTAACTCTATATTCTTTAAGCTTGTTTCAGTTTTCAAAAGACATTTTTAGAAAATTTTCCAATATTTTTAATAATTTTGAAAGTTTTCTAATAAATCTAATGGATTTTTTAAATCATCATTTTTACAAAAATCTACTGTGCAAATTCGGTTAATAAAAAACTTTATGATGGAAAATAAAATTTGAAAAATCTGTGTAAATTGCCACAAGAATGTCTTTTCTAGTTTGTTGGAAAAAGAGAGAGTAAATTTTTGGAAATTTCCAAAAAAGAGAAGTTTTCGAAATTGAAATGAGAGTAAAAATGTTTTAGAACACGTTTTAAAGAGAGTAAACATTTGATTTTAAATTTTCATAACGTTCAAGTAAAATTTAAAAATCTTTTTGCAATTTAAAAGAGAATTAATTTTTTCTTTCAAACTAGATTGATTTCAGTTTAATAAATTAGTCAGTAGATTAAATATTTTATATTTTATTGAAATCAACAATAAAATTTATTTATTGGACTGACTTTTAAGATTCAAATTTTTCTTTCTAATATATTGGAAAAATTCAATTTGAATTTTATTTTAACGAACTTTTTTTATCAGCACATGAGAATTATATGGCAATAAACTTTGAAACACTTTATTGAATATAAAACGTTTAATTTTTTAAATATTTGTGAAGTTCTAATAATGTGGAATTGAGACAAATAAAATTCTAAACAATTTAAAAATAACTGAGTATAAGTAAAGATGCAATCGCCTACGTTAAAATGTTACCAACATGAAGTTACAGTGGCGTGGGAATACTTTAATTGCTTCTAAGAAGATTGAGTTAACAATTGAGTTTAGATTTCTGTTATTTATTTTTAATTTGTTTTGCTTTTAAGAAATTTAAATTTTATTTTATTTATCAATTATCTATTAAGATTGAAATGCGAGTTTATTATTAGTTGAGCATAAATATATCCTACAGCAATTTTCAACAGCTCAGATTGTAAAAATATTTGTTCTCAGTGAGCTGTTCGAAATTAATCACCTTTTTATAAAATAAAGCTTCAATTTCCTGTGAAAAACCGTAATGAGAGGGTATAGCGAGAATTCACATTCGCAAAAGAGTGAAGGCGGAAAAAGGCATTAAATGATCCAATTCAGTGTTTAATGATCTAAAAAAATAAATAAATGTAAAATAAAAATAATTGCATCGTGAGAAATAATTACTGCTTTAATTTTTTCATTAAAATTTTCTTTAAAGATTAAAATTTCATTTTGTGGTTAATAATTTTCTAAAAATAGTTCTTCATAATGATAATAATTACGTGGAAATCAAATTTGAATCCTTATGATATTGACATATTATTTTAAATCATCTATTACATTTGACGATTAAGAAACCTTTCAATAGTGGAGTTTTGCTTATTAAGGGGAATAATTTTAATTTCAATTTCTGTTATGTTGCATTAAAACACTAAAGTACTTTAAAGCTTTTTTTATAGAAATTATTTTCCCTCATTGCAAGTATGTTGTTTAGCAAGGTAAAGTTTTATAAAATTTCTCAACTTTCTTTAAATATAAATCTGTTTATTATTTTATTTTCAAAATTAACAATTTATTTCAGTCAATTTCAAACAACTTTATTTAAACATCTTCAAATATTTTCATTTTAAATCAAATTTACATATCACGTTTCAAAATTGCTCATTGCCGAAAGCAAAATGTTTTTTTTTCCTCTAATGATGATGATGATGTTGGCATAGAAATGCAAGGCACGATTCAAATGTTTAATGCTTAAAAGCAAATTTGCCTTTTTTATTTCTCATTCTTAAGTGCGTTTTCCAATTTTATAAATTTTTAATTTATTTCGCAATAAAGTGAGGAGATCTCTTTATTAAAAACGATGGTTATGCTACCATTTTCAATTTTAATTGTTAAATTGTGAAAAGTTTCATTCTTTTTCATGGAATAATTACTTTGACATCTTCTCATCTAACTTGATTTTCTTTTCTGTCCCTCTTTTCCGCATTCGCTGTGAGAAAAAGATGAGGAAAAAATAAATTTTGTGTCGCACAAGATGATGTTTTGCAAAAAGATTGTAAAAATTAAATGAGAAACTTGCCATTGTTACTTATTCAGTTTCTTTTTGGACTTTTGCTTTTTGCTGCTATGATACTTGGCGTTTTACGCATCCTCGGGTAGAAATGAGACATTGTTAGCAGCAGAGAGAAAGATAAAAAAGTTTTTCAATTATGAATACTTGCTTATATATTGTAATCACTTCTACTTCTTTTTAATGCCATAAAAATCATGAAGCTCAACTTTATGAGCACATTTATGCACTTGCAAGCTATAAAAGTTGATTCTTTCTAATAAATCACTTCTCAATATATATTTAGTGCGAAAAAAGTGAAAGAAATGAATGAAAATTAATGTATTTGTTTTCATTCTCATCACTGCTTGAAGAAGGAACATAGAATTCAAAAAAATTCCACACATGAACTTTACCATGACGGCAGGCAAGAAAAAGCTTTTATTGATTTTTTATGACTCGGAAAACTCATTTAAACTTTTTATTCATAAATTTATTTTACTTTCAGTGCCTTTTGCAAAAGCAAAAATTGTGAATTTAACGCATACATTTGAGAAATTGAAGAGTTGAAAAGTTTTTATTTGTTTGAAACATATTAAAAAGTTGACTTCATTTTTCAAAAAAAAATTACAAAACTTATAAATTAATGCAAATGAAAAATAAATAAATGACATTTTGAATGAAATTTATTTTCTGTAAAATTTTTCCTGTAAAAATTTTTATGAAATCAATGAAACACATAAGGTGCTGTGAGACTTACTAAATGAGACAATAAGTGAAAGGTAAATATAAAATACCTTTTCAAAATGCTCAAGTCATGTTCCCGAGTAACTAAAAATATGTTATGTTTTTCGTTTTATATGCTTCGGATATTGCAAGTTAACGGAATGTTTTAAACGTATTTTTGGTTACTCGAGGTTTACTAAAATCATTTTTGCAAATAATTAAAATAATTTTAAGTATTATTAATGTGAAATAGTGTCCATAGATAAAAAAAAGAATTTTTCCAAAAAACAATTAAGCAAAAATTTTTATTTTTCCATATCAGTATGTATTTTTCACCAAACGGTTAAAACCTACATAAAAAGTAAATATTTAAGGTCAAATCAAATCACTCCAATTGAAACTCAATTTAGTTTACTCACCGTCTAAAATCTCTTAAGGACAATAAATTTTCGGTCTTAAATACAATAATATTGACATAAATTTTCACACAGCCACAAAATTAAATAAATTTCATCATTTTGCCAAAATTGAGAAAGAAGACAAATTTCATCTTACTTAAGGTTGCTACAAAAATAAAATATTGCAAATACAATTGTGAACTGTGAGAAGCTGGTGGTAGTAAAAAAAGTTTATTACGTTTTATCTTAAAATTGCCGTCGACTAACTTTTAGGGGACGAACTTAAAAGAAGAGGAAGAAGCTGTGTGATAACAAGGTGAAACTTTTCAAAAGAAAGTCAACAACGTCGTGTAGGCAAAAGAAAAAAAAGGAAATTCTTAAAAGAAATCATCAAATCAACCCTCCTTCAGATTACTAAAGTTTTGTGCGATTTCAACCATTAAATGAATAGTGTGGAGTGCCATTAAATGATTCAGGCTATTCTCCTTCTTTTCCTTCCAACTGTAAGTTAAAGAGGCATGCGATGCTGTCTGATAGAAGCAGAGTAAAGCATATATAAGAGAATAAAACTTTCTACTTATTTACTTAGTTTTCTCTCCCCTCACGCTTACTGTAAGCAGAAGAGATTTAATGTAATGCTTCTCGCTATTTTGATTTTCAATTTTCTTCTTTTTCTTTTCTCTTTCTCTATATGTTGAATGAATGTTGGATGCTGCGAGAAAGAACATTAAGTGAAGAGGGAAATAAGTTTGAATGTTATTGCATTTGTGAACTCAGTTGTGATTGTTTTTTCTTGCTTTTGTTCGAATGAAAGAAAAAAAACTCTTTAGAGTTTTTATAATGGAGGGAAAAAAGTTGAATTGCTTGATGATTATAGCAGTTTATGACAGCTAAGATGCTGTCTACATTGAAATGATGTTAAAAAGATTTTTCTGCAAGCTGTTAAGTGCGCTATACTACAATTAGTGATTTAATTGAGATTAGCTGTATAAAAGAACTCGACATAATTTTAGTTGACATTGTTAGAGATAAAATTTTTATATTTTATAATTTGAATTTTTAAAAGTCTTTAATGATGTTAAATGTCATTATATTTAATTTGAAATTTTTTTAAGAAAATCTGTCCTTATTCTGTCTGTTTGTTTATCTCTTTATTTAATACTTTACATTAATTTTTGAAACTGACATTAAAAGCATCAAAAGTTTTTAATTTAATTTTTTTTTTGATTTTGAGATGTTCAACAAACCGGTCAAAACTGATGAGCTTTGTCGGAACAACTCTGATACTGGTAAATAATACTACTATAATGACTGATGAAAACTTTTTCTTTAAACGAAGAGTAAAGTTATCATAATTTTTTTAAAAAAGAGATAAGAAAAAATATTTAAATAATGACCTTTATGATTCTTTGTAAAATTGTCATTTACATAATAAAATGACTAAATTATTAATAAAAAGAAGTTAACTTTTTATCATAAGTTTATAAAAGGAAAACTTTTCTCATTTGAAATTAATCTAACAAACCAAAACTAAGCTTAATCGCAACCACAATGAATTCAATTAGCTTAAAGAGTAAGAGAAGTAAAGTCACATTTAAGCCAAGTGTGATTATAGTACTACTCATGTTGTGCTGAAAAGCCAACTTGCATATTGAATGAGAAATTTTATCTTTTCGCAGCAATCGTGAGAGAATGAAAATGGAAGAAGATCTTGTGTTATTTTTTCACTCAAGTTTCATGCTATTTTCATTTCAATCTAGATAAAGCTTTTCTTGTGTAAAAAAACCCTGTCTTCAATTTACATTTCTTACATGGGTGCTACAACTTCGACACATTTTAGACAAAGACGAAGACGCATGTAGAGATGAAAATGTATGTGTGACATGGAAGTAAGAAGAAAGGATGTCAAAGTTTTTTTATCTTCATCTTAAAACATCACTCTCTTATGATTATTCATGAATGTGGATGGACCAAGGATGGTGAGGAGTCGAAAACTTAGGTATTATGCTAACATTTTGTATTTGAAAATTTTGTGTTAAAATTTAGAATAATAAATGAAAATTTGTTACATCTTTGGTACAAACGGTTTCTTTATTCAAATAACTTCTTTACTTAAGTAATGAAACAATCAAGTCTTAGAAATATTGATTTTGGCGAAAAAAGTAAGATTTATAAACAAAAAAAATTTGATTTGCTTTCGTATACATACTCTAATAGTATTAAATTACAATTTTTAACATATTTTGATTATCAATGGTTGCACTATGAATAGACATTAAAATAAGAATAGTTTGTCTTTAAAATTTAAATATGAAACAAAAGTAGGTGAAGGTATAAAAGAGCAAAAAGGTAAATGAAATTTTGACAAATAATTTGTTTTTAGCATAAATAATCTAAAACACAATGAGCAGCAGCACCAGTAGTAGTATAAGAAACATGAATAATAGATTATGATTATAGTTGCATAATTATGATTATTATGGCCATTTATTGTTTGATAAATCATACATTTATATGAAATGTTCAACATTCAGGAGCACTTCAAATTACCATATAAATTAAGTCTCTTTCTCTCTTTTTGTACAATTTTATGCAATATAGAAAATGTTCAAAAAGTGCTATTGGATTGATACTCGAATAAAAACTCATTGAGGATAATAAAAAGCAGTTCGAAGTCCTTGAATTAAATTTTCACATCATATTCATGCATGTGTATGGTCACACGACATGACAACTGGTCAGAATAATTATCACTGAAAAATTGGTCATATGAATATTAACGAAATATTGAGGAAGCATTTTAAATTCGAAATTAATTTTGTTCATTCGTTTCGAATATGATGATAAATAACTTTTGATATGTTAACGTCATAAATCATTCCGAGTGGATAAATCCGCAATGTACCCTCATTCATATCAATTCACATATCAGTTCTCGTTTCTTATAAGAATATCAATTACGATGGGACGAAGCCGTACACAATTGTCCATATCAGAAGGCAAAAGAAATGAATGTACATACATTCGATAGCACACATTTATGTGACCTCTGTCAAACTTTAAAACGCCTTTCATTTGTCCATTTTTTCCTTATTGCTTTCGTAGAGGAAGTGTTGAAGCCAAAGGGACATATTAGGTCCATATTGTCCAAGCATATTTAACTTCTTTTTTCCTCTGTCATTGTCCGAAGCAAAGAAAGAAGCACGAATGAGATATATTGAGCTATGGAAATGTCATGAATTTGTAAATTAATTTTTTGACCTTTCGCACATATGAGTAGCTTTATTCTATTTTTGTATATTGATTTTTTATAAGTTTACATATATTGACATTATTTTTGCGTGATATTGTTTTGATTCAAATTGAAATGTGTTTTATTAAAAATCAAATTTTAAAAGATAATAGAAAATTATTCAAAATATTCATTTATTCAGTCTTACAATGACTAGAAAACCTTTTAAGCTTTATCTAAGAAAATTCTTTTTAATATTTTATGTCTATGATTCATATTACATATAATGTTTTAATTTTTTCACCATTTACTGTGGTGTCTAACATTTTGATCGAAATGATGTTTTTAATTATGATTAATTTGTTTTATTAATAAATAAAATATTTACTTTAACAATCTCTAGCAAAGACTAGCTATTGACAAAAATTTTCTAAAACAAGTCGAAACTTTTTTTTTGAAATGAAAAAGAAACATTTATATATTGTAACAAAAGATGATTAATTAAGCACTAAGTGCATTTAATTATAGCGCTTTTATAATGATTGTGTCCTTTTGGCATTAGACGCATATTGCTCTGCATTAATAAGAGTTAATGGGAAATAAATGCAAATTGTGACATGTTAAAAGTGCATTTAATTATTATCAGAGATGGAGTGTGATACAAAAATAGCAAAAGTTCAAAGCGGGAAAATGTCATCTGTTTTCCAGAATGTTGTAAATGCAAATGATACATTTTTCTCTCTCACTCTTTAACATTCACAACGTGGTAAACTCAGGCGTTTTAAACTCATGCATTTTTTACTCGCAACCAGAAATTTGCTGTGGTGTTGAAAATGTGCTGAATAAGGCAGAAAATAGTTTTTACCGACTACTCTCCTATGAGCAACAAATTCACATCTCGCTCTTTTTGAATAAATTTCCATTATGGGTCAAAGATTTTCATCACCATCCATCTAAAATGAGAATTCAATGGATGCTTTTGACACCTTCGAAAAGTAAAATGTAAGTAGAAATTGAAAAGCAATAAGGGCGACATGTTGTAAATTATGGACTAAAGCTTTTTTATATTCATCATTGCTAATACATTTGAAAACATTTCATTTCATTCACAACATTTGTATTTATTTTACATCTACCGAATGCTCAACAAAATTTGAATAAAAAAATCATTTTTCAAATAACAACATTTTTATTTTTTCATTAAATTATTTTTTTTATAAAATTTCTCAGTTTCAATTTTAAATTGAAGAAAAAGAATCTCTTAAAATCTTTCATAATAGATTATTATTTTTCCTGTTTGAAAAATTATGCTTTAAACTAAGATAAATTAAGATTTAAGAGTATTGACTTAAGGTGTGGAAACAAAGCAACTTTAAGTGATTACTTAATTTATTTTATTCTACCCCTTGTATTGTTCATTATTTTAAATTTCGGCAGGGAAATGAAATAAATAAAAACAAAAAAGTTTTTCGAATGATTTTTGAAATTGAAAGAATAATTTTAATGAAGGAAAATTTCCATTAAAAAAATGAAGCTACAACTATTAAGTTAAATACTTTTAAGCAATCAATAAATAACACTAATTATTTTTTTCTTATTAATCAAACTTCATATAATCATGTAGAATTTATCAAATTATTCAAAAATTGAAAATTTTTCCTTCGAAATTTTGTTGATATACATTTATAAGGATTTCACAATTCACTAAGACTTAGTAAAGTACTGATCGATATATTTATATATAAAAATTTTTATACATGAAATTGAGTTTTCTATTAATAGAAAGAATGCATGCCATTAAACACAAAAAAGAGAGTCTTGGACTTATTTTTCATTTTCTCTCGGGTTAAAACAATTTTACACATTATTTGAGTATGGGTTGTGAAATTTCTTCTTTCCTTTTCTTTTTAATGTGGAATTTAAACTACGTGCTTTTAACGTAAATTCAGAATGAAGTCTTGCGGGAAAAAAGTAAATGCGAATTCCATTTTCATTTTAGCATGCATAGTAAGTAGAATCAACCATGGTCTTGACTTCTTTCTCTCCTGTTATAATAATTTTGTACTATAAATTTTGCAAAGGAATTCAGTTGTCTTCAATGAAAAGAAGGTGAATTCCTTTTTTGATTTTATAATTTTATCTACACAAAAGTTAAGCTACAAAATTTATGTAGATCATAAAAATGAAAATTTTTCTTAGATGCACACACAAACGTTTAAATCAGATCTTTAAGAATATCAAGAAAAAGTTTTTTTTAATGTCTCATTCACTGATCCCCATGACTTGACGATTTACGTCGCTATTCCTTCCTCTTTTTTGCTATATATATGCATTCATTTTGACATGGGGATGAAGTTAGCGATAACAACAAAGTGAGAGAAAAATTATTTCCTTTTAACATCAGCCAGAATGGTTTCGGGCCGAGTAAGTAAAAAAAAGAATAAATTAAGAGGTAGCAAAAGTTTTGTATTCTTATGTTTTGCTCCAGATTCATTTAAAATTTTTTATTCTGGGGCAGAATGAAAAGCACTTTGTTATTCGAGGAAGAAGAAAATAAGTAGAGAGAGCGAATGCCGTTTTTTGTTCAAATCTCAGTTTTCATGTTTCTTTGAACAATAAAAAAGTTTCTCTTGCGTCGTTTGGAGAGAAATGATGACATAAAAGTTTCAAATAAAATAATGTTGCAAACACTAGGTTAAGATACTCAATATTTCGTAAAATGGAATGATATTTCAGTACATAAAATGAGTTTTTTATTAAAAGTGTCTCAGTTTTGTAAATGTTATTGTAGAAGTGAATATAGTAGCTCAATTTGAGCATTTTTCCTCAAATTACTTGTTTATTTCATATCTGAAGAAATACGCCATTAAATTTTCCTTCGTAAATAAACAAATTATATCTCTATATTTATCTCATCACATTGATATGCAAGAATGTAAAAGACATAATACAGGCATAAAATTAAATAAATTGTAACGAGAAAAATTAGTATTTTAAATAGACACATAAACATTAAAATTAAATTTTTCTTCGAAAACAAAATTTTTTAAATTCGAAAAGTCTGTGATATGTGAATGTGTTTCTTTGTTTTGAAAATAACTGAATTTGCAATTTAATTAATGATAAAATGCTTTATATCAAATAATTGAAATTAAACTATTATTTTGTTACTTTGAGACAACCTTTTTAACCTTTTAACTAAATTAATTAAATTTCAATCGCAATTTCAATACGTCGAAAAAATACGATTCAAGTTTTCATTGGTTTTCTTAAAACCACAACGATTTGATAAATTTTAAAAATGACAAAAACTTGATTCAATGAGTAAAAAATCAATTGAATTTTTCAAGAGAAATAATTTCAAACTCTATCAATAATGAAAATAATTGAGCGGAAGAAATTCCAAACGTGTGGCAAATTGACCACAAACAGTTTTGAAATTTCCTCTCGATTGACGATTTTGCAATTAGTGGCGATGTCTCTTGATTTTAATCAAAGCTATTTCCTTTTCGATAAATAACATTGTTTATTTGCACGATTTGATATGTTCTAGAGGAATAAATGATAGTGAATGTAATCAAAAAAGAGAAACGGAAAATAGTTTAAAGCAAACAAGCAGGATCAATTTACAAAACAAAAGGTGAGCTTTTTTCTTCATCATTGTTAGAGTTTACGAGAAATTCGTGTGAAACGTGATGAGTTTAGAATTTCCACAATTTTTGCTTACATTCGAGTAACAAATAGTCTTTTCGACTATCTGATATCAGAAGAATGAGAATTTGATCACAATACACAAATTCGGTGTATGTAAAATATACATTAAATATTTAGCGTTTTAGCATTGTGGTAGTATTTTTTTGTTGTTGATATTGTAAGGTAAATTTTTTTTTTAAAATACGTTATTTTTAATTCAATCAAATTTTTTAAAATTCATATTGAGATTTCTTGAACACATTATATTAATTTTTGTGAATCATTGAGGTAGAATTTTTAAAGTTAAGAAAAATGATTTGTTTAAGCTTTTAGAAAAATTTCAATTAAAATTTCTTCAAGAATTATAACTGTCAAAATGTTTTAAATTTTAAAACGAATAAAATTCTTTAGTTGATTAAAAAAATCTAAAAACTTGGTCATTTATTGCTAACTCTTTACATTGAATTTTAAAAAGAATTTCAATCATCGGTGGCGATAAGACCTAAAAAAAGTTGATCTAAAAATTCCATTTTTCGCCATTCATCTTTTTTCTCTCTAGCAAGATCCCAAACAAGATTCATGTATTGCTCATTGGCAGTGGTAGCAGAGATAGAAAAAGAGTGAGAGGAGGAAAATTAAGTTGAGTTGGGTTGAAAACATAAATTTTCCTTCCTTTATTTTATTTATATTCATGTAATGTAATGGATTCTAGACATTCGTCTGCCGTCGTTAATATAACATACATTCCATTCATTTTTTCTGCTGCTACTGCTTTCTCTCGTTCATATCATTATAGAGTAAAATGTTTTTCAAAGCAGTGTTGGTGTAAAAGTAAATTTATGATGGTACAATGATTAAATTTCATTATCAACTCTGAAATTTTTGTTTTCTCTAAAAAAATATAATGAGGAAAAAGATGGGAAGAGAAAGGAACAAATGAGAAACATGAAGTGGAATTAAATAAATAAATAAATGAATTTGATTCATAGAAAAACCAAATATGTCACAGAAGAAGGAAAATTTATTACAGACTGGCCTATTTTTGTAGTAGCAGAAATTCAATATATTGTGAATGTGACCTGAGATTTGCGTTATTTTTTTGCTACAAAAAAATTACAAAAATGTGCCATAACATAGTTTTTCAGGCTTAGTTAATGTGTCATAGACACGCAAGTCAATTTTTTTCGGGAATACATTTGAGATTAGATTATTTTTCTTATTTATAGATTGAAGCGTTTGTGGAATGCAAAGAGATTGATCCACTTGTTTGCATAGCTATGATATCTATAAAATTAAACACAATCGATATTATCTGAAAGAAAAATAGTAAGATAAATATTTTTGTATAAACTAACTAAAGAATCAATTTAACCAGGGTGTGGAAACAAATTTATTTTGAATTTTCGGAAAAGTTTTAAAAAATAATGAAATTTAATTTTTTAAAAATGACCGTTAAATTTATTAGAATATTTTAAAAATAAAGTTTACAAATTAACTTTCTTTAATATTTATAAAATCGTATCAATTCAGCTTATTTATTGAATAAATATTGAGAAGCTAAAAAAATAGCTAAAAATTGTGATTTTGATGAAAATTCTTTTTTTATCAAAAATTTATTTCCTAGTTTAGAAAATTTTAAAAATATTCATTTGTTTCTCTGCTCCAAGTTTCTTCAAGAGAAGAATTCAATTCTTTAAATTCCTCAATTTGAAGAATATTCATTGTCAACATCGGCATTTCATCGTTTATAAGCATCCTTGCATGTCACTCATATTAACTCGTGCGTATCACCTTTCCAATTTAAAGTTTTCACTTTATGCTTGCTCATCTTGAGGATTGTAATATACATAAGAGCTCGTTTCTTGCATATCATTGCTTTATTATACCTCAAACTCTTTTCTTCAGAGCAAGTGTGAAGCAAATAGGAAAAAAATGACTAAAAGTTTTTTCATGAGCTGCAAAATTCTTTTGACTCGAGGACGAAGTAGAGTAAAATAAGCAAGAGAGCATTGAAGTGATCGTAAATTTGTGCAGAACGAAGGAAGGAACTTTTAAGTGCCATTTAAAATGCAATTTATGTTTCAATAGGATTATTGTCAACTCTCAACTCTCTCACACCCAATTGCTTCCCCAATATCGAGTCAGTCAAATACATATACATACAATGAACAAGAAGGAAATTTTAATGATGTCATAGCATGTGATTACGACAGAAGATTTTTTCCTTCCTCATTGTATCTTCCTATGTATGTCGGCGAGGCGATAAAATTGAATACTTTAAAGTCATGGAAAAGAAAATTGAGAGTGTGTCACATAGAGAGTGTATGAGAATTGACTCGATAAGTAGGATAGCGTAGACAGCATACGGGCAAGAGGTTGATATCTAAGGAAATTTCTATATTGTTAAATCTTTATTTCATTATTTTAAATAATGCAAAATGTATTTAACGATTTGTTATTGAATATTTAAATTTCTTTATTATTTTAGATAAGTTTAAGTATTTTAAAATTTTTATAGGATGTCAGGCAATCAATTATGCAAAAATTATAATTTAGCACTTCTAAAGAGGTTTTCGATTGTTCATAGCAAAAAAATGCAAAGTTTAATGAATTTTTAAATTAAATTTTTTAACGAATTTTTGGATATTGTATCGTGTTAAAAAAGATTATAGATTGCAAATAGTTTCTACTTTTGATACCTATAATAAAGTAATCAATAGAAAATTGGTAATAAGGTTAAATAATTTGATTTTTATGAACTTTTCATTCTGTGTTCATTTGAATTTTAAAATTTTTTTTTTCATTAGAAATGTCATTTGAACAATGTAAACAAAGCTGAAAAAGAAATGTTTTAAAAATCATTTCTCACTCTTTTCAATTAAAAACTTTTCATTCATTCTTCCTTTCTTTCTGTAAACGATTTTCAATCGAAATAGAAAATCTCTTTTAATTCAATAAAATAGTAGACGGAAGCAGCATGAGAATGAGAGAGAATTTAAGTCTTTTAAGTTTGTCCTTGCATTTCAAAGTTATCCTAGACAATTTTTCTTGTGTTTTTATGTGAGATACCAACAACTTTTTTTATGTATGTACTGCTTGCCGTCCTTCTATTAGAATAAGAGAGAGAAAGTCCAAAGTTGCAAAAAAAAAGGGTGGAGTTAAGGAGTAAATTTATTGAAATGAAAACTTTTTCATATACAGAACGAGGTAAGAGTAAGAAGTGGAGGAATATAACTTATTATTTTAAATGAATTTAAGTTGGCACAGAAGCCAGGGATTGAAGCTACATGCTTTCATCAATAATCTTCTAGTTTCCAGTATTGTCGTCTTTTTTCTCTTTCTACTTTCCTCCCTAGAGCATAATGAAAAATGTTGCAAAACGAGCAGAAGAAATTTTTCAGATGTGCATGAAAGAAAATGGGATGAAAATTGTAGAAAAGTTTCGTTTATAGAGCGACATATTTGAAAAATGGATATATTTTGTTTTTGAACATATTGAGTAAAAGTTGCATTAGACACCTTCATCGAGTGTAAGTACTTGTCAGTTGCAGCTTTTTTGCACTTTTTTTGATATTCATGGAAAGAAAAACTTGTCAATTTTTTTTTACTAATTTACAAATGTGTTCAATTTAGGTTCTATGAAAATCAATCAAAATAAAAGTTAAGGAGTTCTTAGACATTGCTAATTAATAAATATAAATTTGACTTCTTTTAAATTGTATTCTTTGATTTAACGGTTAAATTTAAATTCTTTTCTTTAAATTTCAGGGGAAAACAGCTTCAACGAAAGATGCAAAAAAACGAAAGAAAACGAAAATAACGAAAAAAACGAAAGAAACTAAAAGAAGCAAAAAATGACGAAAAGAAGCAAACGAGCAAATGATGCAAAAAATATTTTTTAAAATTTAGAATTTCTCTTTTATTTCATAATGAAAACGTCTCATTTCACTAAAAATATCAATTAAAAACATTGCTGAAGCGTTTTTACTACAATAGAAGCTAAGAAATTGACAAAAATTTTGGCATCGAAAACTTTGTTTGTTTACAAACAATGAAGAAAAAAAAGCGAAAAATTACCAAAAAATTTGTCCAAATTTTCTCTGCAAT
>JACWBX010004189.1:15843-41495 GCA_014622435.1 Polypedilum pembai
TTTTTTTCTTATTAAATCTGTTACACTCTGTATTGGCCGGCATTTTCCCCCTTTTCTCACATAAAATTATTAGGGAAAAAGCGTGAAATTTAATGCCAAAAAAAGTCTGTCTTTAATAATTAATTCTAATTAAAATCTTTTTCGCCACTTTAATGGATTTTGTTTTGTTTTTTCTTTTTCAGAATTTCATCCAAATACTTACCACATGAAAGAAGATAAAAAGAGGAAAAAAGTTGCCATTCCAAGACAAAATTTGGAATATTGGACTAATTTATTTTTAAAATAAGATTTTAAGTCGATTATTGTTAATCTGTTTTGTGACTTGATAAAACAAAAGTCAAAATTTATTCTGTCATTGGATACATCTATTGTAAATATTAAAAATTTTGTTATTATTGATTGATATTGTTAAAACAGAATTTTAAAATAAATAAAATCTATTTGAAATTATAAAATGAAGTTTAATAATAAAATATTTTCAAAATTACAGTTTTCATCGAAAACTCAAGAAGTCTCTTGCTATATAATTAAAAAATGATAAATAATGATCCAAAAGCCCAGTGATAGCTAACAAATGTGCCACGGCACACTAGTATTTCATCGTTAAAACTTAAATATGCCGCGAGAAAACTTCAAATAGAAAATATCAACTCTAGTTTTACCTCTGAACCAGAGCCCGAAGTCGACTAAAAAATTATATGTTAAGTCAAATAAATTTAGTCGACTTGCATACAAATTTTTAGTAGAGTTCGAGCTCTGCCCTTAACTCAAAAATTAAATGGAAATTTTTAAATTTTTAATAAAATTTCGCCATTATTAAAGAAACATTTTTTTTTGTGCCGCGAGAAGTACTTTTAATTTAAGTTTTATTAATTACTCAAATCAATTTATGTAGATTATTTTTAAGGTTTGCATATCGGTTTTGATAAAAATTTCCAAAAATTTCTATTATGAAATTCGTAGAAGGTGTTATGAGTTGATTGATATGCACGGAGAAAAAAACTTTTTAACTGGCATAAAGTTGGATCTAATAAAGCGTCTTTATGCCAGAAAAAAATTAAAACTTTATTTGAGCTAAAAAAGTTTTATGGGACATAAAAAGTTTGTATGAAAAAAAATTTATGAGTGTCATAAAGTAGACTTTTTATGCCTCATAAATAGCTTTATTAGATCCAACTTTATGCCAGTTAAAAAGTTTTTCTCTCTGTGTGACATATTTATTTTTCATAGAGGAATTTTTCAATTAGTAAGTTTTAGTTAGCGTTGATGAACGAACTTTAATTATTTTCAAAAATGTCGTTCGAAACTCAAACTTTTTGAAAATAAAAAATTTCGACTAAAAGTTTTTCGATAATTGAAAATTTTATTTTCGAAAATAATTTTTATTTCTCATAAAACAGTTTGAAACTTTAAAAATCAGTTTGAAAAACTTTCTTATTCGTTTTTAAAATAAGCTTGAACACTAAAATTGTGGAAAAACCATGAAAAATACAAGAAGGAGTGATATAAAACGAAAAGGTTCAATACTAACGACAAACACTAAATTTTTATGTTATTGACGTTAGCTTTCAGCATGCAATGGTTGTTTTTCTTATAGTTTTTTTCCCACTCACACTGTGACCGACTAACATTTACGCCATTCGTTCACATTTTATTATTGCAAACTTTTCATTTGCAGCACCGGAAATTTTCAATTTTTTTCTTCTTCTTGTTTTTCCACTTCATATAATATATTTTTTTCCTCCTCAAGTCTAAAACCATAAAAAATTCATTTTCATTTTTTCCTCATCTACATCGATATGTGTGGATGTAAAAACACACTCTTAATGACGCAACCATAAAAAAAACAACTGTAAATAGAGAAGGAAATAACAACAAAAAGAGAGAAAGAGGAAGAAAACTTATTTTCTTGCTTGTCATCAGCCTTCAGAGTTTTTTTCTTACTTTTGCTCTATCATCATAATAAACTATGCATGTACATTCCATAAAGGATATGTCGCATAATTTCCGTTTGGCATTTCCATTTTAATTTATTTTCTATTGTTATTGAGATAATGAATTATAGATAAGGTTGAAATTTTTTGTTTCTTTGTTTATAAAGTTTAAGTTTAACGTATTTTTTCAAATTATAATAATTTTGTGGCTTAATTTAGTTGCAGATCAACATATGTCTATGCACTGTTAAGGAATTGAATCAACCTATTCAAATTATGTTCAAACCTTGATAATTGTATCAATAAGTCAATGAGACAAGTTATTTTATTAAAACTTTATCAAAATATTTTATTAAGTTTTTAACGGCTTTTTTAAAAAATTCGAAATTAAATTTTAATGTTCGAAAAAAATTATGAAATTTAAAATTTAACGAAATTTCAGCCATAACTTAAGGACATCATAAAATGGTAAGAAAAGTCATGTCAGAGTAAAAAGTAAATAAGTAAGTAAAGTGAGTCGTTTGGGTAAAAGAAATATTTTAAGTAAGAAAAGAAAGTGACACATGAGAAACTCAGAGACTTCAGTCCCAAATAAAAGCTTTTGCTTAAGTAAATTTTTTCTGCGAAAACAAAAAGAAAAAATTCACTCTTCATTCTTTTTTTCTTTTTACCCATTCTAGCATCATCTCTTATTTGTGAGTGAAAGAGAAAAGTGGAAAGTTGCCTTTGAAAAAAAAAATAAATATTTCTTTTAACACCATTGCGAGTGAACAAGAAAAGTAAAGAAAAGAAACATAAATTAAATTTTTATATATCGACATAAGAAATAAAAGACACACTGACGGTATTATGGACTTTTTCTTCTTTTTTTCTTGCACCAAACGAGTGAATGCGAAGAAAAAAAAAAGTTTTCCATTTTATTCAATTTACATAAATTTTCTTCATTCACTCACTTCGGTGTTTTTCGCTTTCTCTTTTTTAATGTTTTCGAAGGCTGCATGGAAAATGTGTTTAGATGTATAGAGAGTGAGAAAGAAAAGTTGTGTAAAATAAGTAAATTTTTCTTGCGTATTGCTAAAACTTTCATCGTGACATGTTTGCAAGTTGTTGCTGTAGTAAGTAAGCTCATTTTGCCATACGAGTAGGAGTAAAGTACATTTTGAGTAGAAGAATATGTGAGTAGAAGAAAACTTAAACTAGTTTATGTTCAGTTTGAGGCCTTGCGGAAGCTATAAAGAAATAAATAATTAAGTTTGACATACAAGTCTTTCTTTTCACTTCCCTTCACTGTCACTCGCTTGGTTGCTTGCTTGCGATATCATTTTCGCCCTTTTTGCAGACATGGCTGATATTTTTGTGTGTATGAAAACTTTTTCGTTTGCTTCATTTCAAAGATTCTCCTGTGTGCGAGAAAACAAAGATACATATTTATGTACGATAATGCAGTAGAGTAAATTCAGGAATTTTTGGATAAACTTCACATTTTTTTACAAGTTTTTTGATTATAACACTTGCTAAAATAATTTTAAAAATAATAGAATCATTTAACAAATTTTGAATAAAAAAATATTATGAATTTTTGAAAAATTTAGATCATAATGATTATTGGTAAGAGAATAGACACTTAGACTGAAGGCAAAAATAAATGAATTTAGACAAAAGTTGACAAAAAAATGACAACTTATTACAAATTTTTATTAAAAATTGCAAAATATCTCTTTTATTATTGATCATAAAGTCGACAGATAATGTGAAAAAAATTTGCAAACAACTTACTAGTTGAATATACAGATTCTATTTGCAGTTTGATTGCAAGTAATTTTCTATAGATTTAATCGCAGATAGTCTACAGATTTCAGCAGATAAATTTCTACAGAAAATTTGCAGGTTATTTGCAGATTTTTCAGCAACTAACTGCAGATGTTTTCTGCAGAAAATACAAAAAGTTATCTAATGTTGTTCGCAAGTTTTTTAAAAATTATCTGATAAACCAACACGTGGTCACCATCATTCCTTCATATATTTTTTTATGAATCATTTTAATTTTTTATAAAACTTTTTCAAAAAGTTTCATTTTTCGAAAGGAAATTTTGGACAATTTTTGCAAAATTTCGTTGAGAAGATTTTACTTTCTATTCTTCTGTATTTGATTCTATTTTTTCATCCCAAATTACGTAATTTCACGCGATATTAAAATAACTTGTATGCAAGCTCAAGTAAATATAACAACTCGCTGTTGCTGTTGATCATGCGTATCTTCATGGGAAAACGTGTAATAGTTGGCAGCAACAAAAAGATTGTGAGTGAAAGAAAAAGTTTCATAAAGCTGTATATCCTGATTAAGGGTTCATGTTTGCTGTGCATAAACACTATGTGTGTGTATGTGGATTAAAAGAAATTTTACTCTGTGGTTCAAAGAGAGATGAAATAATTTTTTTCCGCATACACATGTGAATGCCATCATATAAGTATAAGGTGGAAAACTTACTTGTCTTACTTACATCTTAAAATAAAAGCAAACTATAGTGTTTTGTGCCATGGAGAGTTTAGTATGTGCTGGGAACCGCACAAAATTGAAAATTCTTCAATTCTCACGAGTTGATATAAATTGAAAACTAAAAGATTGAAAAAAAAAATTAATTTAAATAGTTAAATTGAGCTTTATTTCGTTATTCATCTGCTTCTTTACAAATATATAAATAACTTAAAATAAAAGATAAACTTTTTATCTTATCCTAGAAAAATATTCAAACAAGAAAACTTTTATAAGAGAATTTTTTAAAAAATTCATAAAACTGCTTTGAAAAAGAAGAGATGAAAAAAAATTTCCAATCAAACTTTTTTCTTTTCTCAATTTTTCTTCTTCTCGCACGCTGGAATGTCAATAAAGTCAAGAAAGACTATGGTAAATAAATTTTCTCTCTCTCTTTTGCTATTTTTCAAAAAAACTATAAAATTTAATGCCAAAGCCGCTTCTCGTTTCTTTTTTTGCATTTTAAATGAAAAGAGAGAAAAAGTTTTTCCTGCCTCAACTATGAAAAATGTCAAAGAAAATTTTCTCATTTTAAACTTTATGAGGGATGGAAGAATCAATTGCCTGATGTTTACTGTGGTTTGTTTTTATTTATCGACAGAAAAAAATAAGATTTTATTTCCGGGAAGATATAGGGTATCGTATCGAATTTTCGTACACTTTTCGTTTGTTAAAAAACTAAAAAATTAATTTCTCTTTTAATCCGTGAATAAGCACAAAGATTTTGATTTTAAATTAAAGATATTTAAATGATCTATCATTATAACATAGATATGAAACTTAAAATGGCTTAATTTTCAAGTTATTATCCTAAAAGTGTCTGTATTTTGATTTCGTACACAAATATTTTAATTTCGTACACTAAAATTTTTAATTTCTGAGATTAAAATAAAGCTCTTAAACTCTTAAAAATATGCATTTTTGCTGTCATATTGAATTTTGCTGTCACTGTATTTAAAATGAATACAAATGCATGAAACTGCATAAATAATTGGAAAATTAGATTTCAAATTTTGAATTTGATGTTTTTCTAAGTGTACGAAATTAAAATATAATCTTGATTTGCTTATTTTGGCTTTCTAGGACAGTGAATAAATTCTGGAAAGCTTTTAAATGGTTAAATCAATATTTTACTTGTTGAAACGAAACAGAAAATGACATTTGAATCAGTAATTAAGTGTAAATTCAACAATGTACGAAAGTAGAAAAAGTGCAAAAATTTTTGTAAAAAACAATTCGTACGATTGTTAGAAACAATTTTCTGAATTTTGCTAAAATAGTCAAGTTTGATTTAGAATAGATCAATTTATAATAATTGCTATGATAATACAAATCTAATAATGAATTTCATGCTGTGTTAAAGTATTTCGAAGAAAATTTTAATTAAATTTAAAGAAAATTCGATAGTGTACGAAATTCCGATACGTTACCCTAATAGAAAAAGGAACCGATATATTTTATTAAAAAAAACTTCTAAACGCACTCAAAAATTCACTTAAAAATGTTTGGAAATTCATTAAAATTATAACAGCACTTCAAAATGATTGATTTCACGTTACTTAGTGCTCAATTCATCAAGGCATTGACCGCTAATTATCATAATTCCGAGTTCAAGTGTCTGACTGAACACTGAAATAATTTGCGATTAATTTTAGGAAATTTTCACTTCAGAATCATTGTTTAGGTTAGCAATATGAAGTTAATGCTCTAATAAGAGAAGTTTATTGAAAAACGTTTCTTAGGTGAGTTTATAAGAACAAGAAAAATTGTTAAATTTACTTGAGAGCTTTTAGAATTTAATGTAAAGCGAAAATCAACTTAAAATTTTGAGCTTTTTTTCTTAAAAAATTGAAAATTATGGCATAATTGAGGTGCTTTCTAATTAACTTAATCTTGACCTAAATCAGAGGTTTTTATGAAAATTAACAAGGTAGGTTAACAACATTAACATCAACAAAAGAAAATTTCATTTTTCAAGCTCGCCTAGTGCCTTTTTACTGGCTTTTACTAGAAAGCACTACCTTAAAAATTATAAATCTAGATTTAAGAAAATATTCGCTAAGAGAAAAGTTTCATATCTGGTATAAAGTTTACTCTCATAAAGTGTTTTTATAAAGCATAAAAAAAGCGCTTTATGACACTCATAAAGTCTTTGTCATACAAACTTTTTATGCCTTGTAAAACTTTTTAAACTCTTGTAAATTTTAGGTTTTTTTCTGGTATAAAATTGCTTTATAAGAGCAAACTTTATGTCAGTTATGAAATTTTTTCAGTATTTTCTTTAGCCTATTAACTTTAATTGCTACTGTTTTAATATCAAAAAATAAAAAACTGTTAAAAGAGAATAAAAAATTTAAAACTTTACTCATTTATAAAATTTTTAATTTACAACCACTTTATTTCTCTCGACTCGGGATAAAAAAAATAGAGAGAGAGAATTTTTTTATATTCAGTGATTGCTTTATTTATAGCCTCATCTCTTCTCTTGTTCTCCCGTCTGTGTATTACAGGATTTAGTGAACCATTAACCGATTTTCAGATAGAGTGTCATTATATATCTTTATGTATAACCTATTGAAAAACAATCGAGTGATTTATTGCATTGCTAATGTAATTTATTTCACCCGACTTCGACATCGCCAAACTCATTCTTGTTCTTTTACTTAAATGAGCACATCTCTCTTTCTCTCTCTCTTTTCCAATTGTTATCTCTTGCTTGTGTTCATTATGTCGAAAAAAAGAAAGAAAATTCTGTAGCTGAATATGAAACTCATTAAATTTGTACATAAAAAACTTTAAATTCATCTCAGTTTGCAACCCTTAATTCTCCTCAACAATAATTTTATAACAAAACTTTGTCGTATCAAATAGTTTATCGAACAAGGAAAAAAAATCGACAATAAATAACTTGAAAGTGAATTGTTCTACTAGATATTTTACGAAGAGTTTCGCTATCGATTACTTGTGATTAGTCAAGAATTTACAGTTCTAAAGAAAACATAAATTATTACTTTCTACTTGATTTATTTTTAATCTTTTGCACTTTTCTTTTCTTTTGATCTTTTTATTTAAAACCTTGAAAAGTTTAAATTATTTAAAACTTTTGTAAGTTTACATTATGAAAATCAAAATCATAAATGATCTTAATTTGTAATAAAAAATTCATTACCCTTTCCGCTTATATGTTTCTGGCATTGCATGGAAAATAAATGGATAATTGTAACCTATTTTTGGTTACTCTGATTGCCAAAAAAAATTTATTTATTTTCTAAAATAAATTTTGAATAAAAGATATACAGTCCAGAAATAGTTTTCATTAAAATACTTGAGAAACACAAAGAATTAATATACTTGTATAATATTAACTTTTCTTTTGAAAAAATACCATCACATCCATTCTTTTGAAAAAATGTCCACTTATAAGTTTTATAAACTATAAATTTTCTTTATTGATCTCTAATCAACTCATATTAATGACTACAATAATGACTACAAAATAATTTAAAATACTGGTTAAAAAATATTTGAAAACATTTTTCATTATGTGTCTTTGCTAAATTTTTTGCGTCTTTGCTTTTTTAAAGATTCTCAAACCTTTTACAAAATTTCTTAAAGAAAAGAGTTTTACATTCTTTAAAATTTTACAAATAATTTAAAAACTTCAATTTTACGTTTAATAATAACGTAACACAAATCTTTCTTTTAATTTTTTTTAACAGCTTTTCATCAAAAAATGTAATTATTTCGTTTTGTAGTTAAAGCTAATACATCATAATTAAAAAAAATTTGTATTTTACTGTATTTTGAATTTCTAGATTTTACAAATTTAGGAAGGGAAAGTTATCACTTAGTCGCACGACATGTAGACTACTTCCTGTTGTATCTTTCACACATGAAAGTATCAGGGAGTTTCCTAGAAAATGGGCCTTTTTCTGTCAGCTTATTCAAATTCCAATTTCTCAAATTCTACTTGCTCAATCGGCAAACGGTAAAAAGTATAATAATTATGAAGTTTGTGAGTCGTTTTTAAAATAAATTTGATTTCAATATATGTTCGTTTAGTATTTTTAATTTGGCTTCAAATATTTCTTTTTAAAATTTTTCGGCGATTTTAGCACTTAAAATAGGTTGATAAAAATTCCCTTTTGCACTGTAAATTAAGTTTCATTAATGTTCTTTCAGAAACCAAAAGCAGATTTGAATTAGCTTTTGTGATTAATAAGTTATAAACAAACAAAATCATGATTGAAAAAATGATGACTTTTACTAAATTGAATATTTCTCGAAATCTATTTGTTCAACCAGAATGATTCATATACCATTCGATTTGTCTAAAAATATATTACAATATGCTTAAATCGTATAAATAATTAAGTGCTAAAATCGCCGAAAAATTTTAAAGTCGAAAAAATCAACTTTTTGTGAAATATTTGAAGCCAAATTAAAAATACTAAACGAATATATATTGAAATCAAATTTACTTTAAAAACGACTCACAAACTTCATAATTATTATACTTTTTACCGTTTGCCGATTGAGCAAGTAGAATTTGAGAAATTGGAATTTGAATAAGCTGACAGAAAAAGGCCCATTTTCTAGGAAACTCCCTGATAATTATATTACATATGCTCCTTACAAACTTACAGTTAAATTAAAGAACAGCCTACCAATGTCTAGAGACGAAGATTTGCTGTATTGGATTTATAAGTAAATTATGTAACATAAAGGAACAAAGGAGAAGACTGAAGATCAATTAAACTTGATTAGAAAAATAATTAAAACTTCATAAACTCACAAATTTTGCCAAATTTTACATTATTGACTTAAATAATAAAAACTTTTTATTAAAAAAAGATTTTAAACTGATTAAATTTTGACACTTTAAGTTTCACAAAAGCAATGATAAGAATTAGCAATCAAGTGAAGCAACGAATTGTTTTCCTACTGTTTTTCAATTATTTTCGCACTGTTGTATTGCGTATATTTTCATAATTAGGAAAAAAATTTTGACGTTGCGGCAACAAATTCACAAAATAAACAAAATAATCATATTTTTCTCAGCTAGGATTTGCAAAATCAATTGCGTCAAGGCCACTTACATACATAAATTTAAGATATAAAAAGTTTTATTACCTCTAAAAAGAAATCTTGGTCATAATTTATTTGATTGTGGCATTTTTTCTGTTATGATTTAAATAAAATTCTCTTCTTTCTCTTTTATACGCATAACAACTCGCTCCTCATCGCCATCATCGACGGTTGTCGCATATTTTGAATTTCAAATTTTTTTCCAATGGCGCTATCATAAAATTATAAGATTATTTTTTATGTGTTTTTGTTAGGCGAAAAAATATATTGTCAAATTTTATTTTTTTAGAACATTTCGTGGTGGTAAAGGATTAATAGAGCTTATTCTCTTATTAATAGAAAGCTGTAAATGAATTCTTGAAAAAATATTAAAAATTCTTTCAAATAAATTGATAAAAATTGAAAATTGAATTTTAAAAGCTGTTAAAATTAAAATTTTCTTAAAACTTTTCAGATAATGAAAAATTGAAAATATAATGCAGAATTTTTCAAATTTGTTAAACTATTGTTCTTTAGTCAGAAGCCAATTGGTAAATTCTACTGTAGAAAGCATTCAAAAGCTTCAAAGTAAATCCTTAAATTTTCCGAGTTTCATCCAAAGAGTAAGTGAAGTTTTGATATTTCAAACAAAAATCGATCATAGTTATCATTGAAAGTTTTGATATTTTTATACTTTCTTGACCAAGTTCGCACTCTATTCTGGTTTTATCAGAAAAAAGTATTTAAATTTTTTTAAAAAAAAAAATGCAATTTAAACAATTAGAATTAATTTTTGATGTTTGTTGAACATAAAACTCGGACTATTACTTAAATTATAAAATTTTAGTTAATTTTGTTTTAATTCAATCTAAGAGAGTGTTAATCTACAGATTGAAAAATTCTCTTAGTTTTAAAAATACTTTTTAATAAGCAAATTTTCCAAGGAAAACAACTTTCAATAGCAAAAAATAAAGTAAATATTCAAACTCAGAAATTTATATGAAACTATTTAAAAAAAATTGTTATTTTATTAGATTAGCACATTTTGGAATCTAAAATGCAGTTTATTTATTAGTTTGTTAGAATTTCTCATTGAGTTGTTTTCTTTGAAAATTTTAATATTTCACAATAACAAATTTTCAAAAAACTTTAAATTTCTTACACAAACATTTGAAAAAAAGAATTAAATATGGACGATCGTTAAAGAAAAAATAAAAGTCTCTGCAGCGATAGAATAATCTTCATAACTTTTGACTGTGTGAGGCAGAATCATATGAAAGAGAAGATCAAAAGAAATTAAAGAAGAATTTTTCTTTCATTTATCACACATTGAAGAAAAGAGGACAAAAATAAATGTTGAAAACTTAAGCAATTTACCCAATCGACTTTTTTTTCATGAAATATGAAAAATTACAATTCTTAAAAAAATTAAAATTTTGTTGTTGATGATCTGTAGAAATTGAAGATTTTTGATTGATGATCCACTTTAGCATGAAAATTGGCTTAGTAGTGAGTACAATCATTCATTAATTCATCATAACAACATACAATGGCTTCTTTCTTCAAAATTATAATTTTGTTTTGATTTCGTAATGATTTACTGAAGAAGCTATAGCTCTATAAGTTGGTATGAGGTAGCAATTATAATCTGATGATTCTATGCACATTTATAAAGCTGCACACATCAACATTAGACGATATACATTAATATAAGCATCAAAGACGAAGAAAAAGGAAATTAATTTGTGAATATTTTATTAACCAATTTATGAGAAATCATCATCATCAAACCAAAGCATCATCATCATCATATTGCTAAATTGAAATTTCTCTCTAATGAAAAATTTAGTGCCAACATATTGAAAAGCTTCTCATGCACTATGCATAGCATAGATATATAGGAAGAATGCTAATGAGACAGGATTGGTCAGACAAACTCAAATGTATTTACATACATTAATTAGAACTAACATCCGAGAGCATTCTCATGAGATTCTCATCATCATCTCTTTTTCTCTCTACATACATTATGAATTGAATATACATTTCGAAATTGAGAGTTAGTTATTGAGTTAGAAATTCATCAAATAGTAATTGAATAATAATTATTCATTATTTGATAAATTTCGGCAAAATTTATTGAATTCAATCAAGAATTAAAATAGAAATTGTTTGAAAATTGTAAATGTTTGTAAATAAATATTTCAATAATCTTCAAAATAAAATTAAAAACTGTCATTCTTTGTTTTTCATTAGATAGATAGATAATTTTTTATTAATTTTGCTAATCTTAATTCATAACAATGATACAATCAATAAATTTGGTATTGACCAAACGGCCTTATATCAACTACATTAATGAAAATAATAACTCTTCGAGGAACTTGAAATTTTCTACTTTGTTTTTCATTAACTTCATATTGATTTTAAATTAAATATCATAAAAATTAAAATTTTTTTAAAATTTTTATTTTGCAATTTTAAAATAAAAACAAAATCACAAATACAAAAAGGATGATTCTATGAAAAATGTTGAAATTTTCTACTGCATTTTTAACTCAATTGTTTAGTTATGAAAGTTTAGCTAACAACTAGTGGCTTCCTAAAAGAATTCTTTATCTCTTTGAACAAGAAATAAAGAAGGAAAATAAGAAAATTGCTTTTTTTTACATTTTGAAAAGTCAAACTGTCACACAAATTTCAAAAATTTCTGTATAATTGAAAATAAGAGTATGTACAGATATTTAATAATTCTCAAATGATGCTTAATTGATAGAACCAACAAAAATCTATGTTTTAGTAGCAGAATTATTAAAACTAATTTTGTTGATTGTTCACAACTCTGTTTTTCGATTTTCATAAAAATTTATTTGCGACAGTGTGACGCTTGTTCAAAATGATAGATAGCTTGCAATTGATAGATATTTATAAAATACACATTTCAGTGATGTTTTGAATGAGATTAGGCAAGTAATAAGCGATTAATCTAAGTTCTACTAAGAAATAGGAGAAAAATTTTTCATAAGCCACATTTTGTGATTTAAATCAAATTTGATCGTTATTATAAAAGAATGTTAGAAAATTTTCATAAATTCCTTCAATTTTACAAAAAATATTCAAAAATCATTTAATCATAAGCTTCAAAAATATAAACCAACTCAAGAATTTGATGTCGGTAAAATTCAAATAAAAAAAATCATTTGTTGATTTTCTAATGCGACTTTAATGAGTTTCAGTAGCCACGAAATTGATCTCTTTATGAAGATTTTGAGGAATTAAGTGAAGATCAATTGATGGTGATGTGCAACATATGAACTTTTTTCTCCTCCAACTTAAAGAAGATCAAAAACTAATAAAATTCATTGCTGACATAAGCCGCAAGCTTATTAGTATAATTTCATGCAAGGATTATGCTCATAAAAAATTAGCTTTTACTCTCACATATGTTTGATTTACAATTTGCTTTTTTTGCTAGAAAAAATTGAAAGTTGATGAAAAATATTTTAAGTATGTGCTGAACGACAGAATTTAATTTGAGATAAAATAAAGAAATAGACGAAGATCATTAAAAAATTTCGGTCTACATATGATAACAAAAGCGAGCCACAATAAAAATCTTTATAAATATACAAATCTCATCAATTCAAGTCGTTCATTGTCGTCTTCTTTGAGAGCTCGTGTGTGTCTGTGTATTTGATAAGCATAAAGCCTTAATTATAAATGTATTATGGATTAATTATACACAGAGACAGAGAAATAATAAATGCCCGGGTGCTAGATAGCTGCCGCGTTATGTTTGTTTATTCTGTGGATTTTCAATATTATATATTATTTATTCGTGGCTATAACATCAAAAGGTTTGAGGCTTAATTTCTCACTCGCCATCTCGCTCTAATCATCATCAATAGTGAACAACGATGTAAAGAAAAAAGGAAGAAGAAGAAAATGAAAATTAAACAATCATTATGATTCACTGCTTCATTTCTCCTCCCCCTTATAAACATTAAAAGAGTAAAAAAAGCATTGATGATAACTTATTGGAATGAGGCAAGAGACTGTAAAAAGGTTAAATCCGTATAATGAAATATTTTTCTCTCTTGTTCAGCTACTGTGCGACGCCGAAAAGTGTATACATCATCATCGTCAACCCATACAAAAGGAGCTGAATTTTAAAGCATTGAAATTTTTTTCTTTTTCTTTTTTAATTTTGTGTGTGAGTGTACGCGACATAACAAAATATTATAATATATGAGAAAATGCTACAATAACAATGATACTAAAATGTGTTATAAATTATCTCTTATTCTGTTGGTGCGGAGACGACATTAACCACATTGCGCTATTGGGAAATTTTTATACTTCTTTTTTTTTACCTCACTTGTAATTTATGGCATATGAGCGAGAATCTCGTTCTTTGTTTTTACTGTCTGTGCAATAAATAGCTTTATGACAGAATGGCGCTGAATATTTTAATAAATTGCCAAAAATTAAGAAATTTTTCAACCCGCACAAAGGACAAAAAGAAATATTTGATCTAAAATTATGAATTTATAGAAAAAGAACAAAGAATAAAGGCACAGTCAATTTTTGAAGGATTAAGTCTAATAATGAGCAAATCAAATTAGAAATTTATGACATATATTCATATGCTTGCTCTCTCGCTTGTTTGGACCACCGCACTACAGAAATATAAAAATTATTTATTAAAGCTACTGTTGAATGTGTTTTAGAATATTTTAAGCGCATTTCATTTTAATATGTTAAAGAATAATTTTTTGAAATTTGGAAAATAACGGCTTATTTCAGTATAAAAATTTTATCAAAAGTTTGGGTAAATTCAAAATGAAAATTAAACAGCAAAATAGCTTTAATAATATAATTTTTTAGCATTTCCTGAAAGTCTCATTATTTTCGGCTTTTTTAGATTTTTCATAAGAGACAAGGTTTGAAATTTTTTTGATTTCAATTTGGTTTTAATGGTAAAATAAATTTGATATCTTTCATTATAACGTTGAGCTCAATTGATATTGAAGAAAACAGAAATCATCATTTGTTTCTATCATTTAATTGTAGTATGCTTAATTGAATATCTATAAAAAATCAAAAAATTTTAACACCTTTATCAAAATCCTTTTTATCTTTTCAAAATAAACTTTTCACACAATAACAAGACAAAGTGTCCTAAATTAAACTTTATTATCAAGAAATACTAGCTATAAAGTCCACAAAAGTTAGAATGACGATATTTCTTAAGGCGATCGTAAAATAATAATAATTTTTTATTCGTGGCAGTCAGTCTCTTTTTTGACTCGTGTACACCGCATGAGATTTGATAGTTGATTTGTTGTAATTTAGAAAAAAAGAGCGCATAAAATTTATTTTGGAATTTCCGGATCAATATTTATAGTCAATTTTTCTTCACTGGAATCGTCTGAATGTTTCATTAAAAGTTCTTAATTGTCATTAAATCCAACTTGAGTGTCTCGCATTTGCCTAATTGCCTTCCGTAGTGCTCCTTAAGCAATCATTACTTACCTCCGCGTTGACATTATCTAAGAAAAAATATTTTCTGTTCATGAATTAATTAGAGTAGTTGTTGCGAGCGCGCACACAAACCATTTACGAAATATGAGTTCAAAAGAATTGCGAAATGTCACAATAATTTATAGATCCAGTCATAAGCACTTTATCGCTAAAATATATTTAAATGACTCAAGGTGACAACGTGATGTGATGGATTGTCAAATAAAATATAAGTTAGAAAAATAATGTGTGTAGAAGGTTGAGTAGCAGTTGCTTTAATATGATTAGAAATTAACAGCAACAGCAGTAGTAGCAGTAGCATGCAATAATTGGAGATGAAAGAAGTGTGATTGATACGATAAAGTAATTAAAAATTTTTCAAGGATTTTTGTCTTAAAAGAAAAACAATAAAATTTCAATTTCTATTTAAAAAAAGAAAGATAAAATAACAAAAGATCAAGACAACTACTGAACTACACGAAATTCAAAGAAAGAAAATTCTTTTTTAAAAAAAGCAAAGGCATTGGCTGCTGATGATGAAAAGAAATAGTTTGAATAGCCTAATGCTTAAATAGCTTCTCTTCGCCAGTGGCATTCAACTACTGTTTGAGTAGCGTCGCAATAGATCACAATGAGCATCTCTTGTTTGTTGGTTTTTCTTTTCCATGGAGCAGGCAGGCAAGCATAGTTAAAGAAAGAGCAAAACGCTCTCTTTTCAAATTTCTAGTTCGATGATTGCCATCGCTACTGAGTCAGGAGCGGACAGAGAAGAAAAATTTCAAAAGAAGTTTATTGTATTGTATGTGAAATGCGGCACAATTGATTGTATTCCGAATACATACAACATATGCCATTGATTGATTATGGCTCATTGTGTTCTCACTCTCTCGCGGTCGCACATCTATATAGATACATACTTGCACATGAAGCAGCAGAAATAGAGAATAATTAACTGTATATTCCTCTTTCTTTAGGCTTCTTTTCAAGGCGATCACTAATTAATAAAATCGCGTTCTCTTTCTCTCAAATTTTGTGGATTTTTTCCTTCTCTCTTGCCTTTGTACTTACACTCAATTACTGCCATGGGAAAAATTTCATTTCTCATACACTCAATGTGTGTGAATTTTTCAAATTTGTTCACATACTAATGAGACGATCGCGATCGTTTTCAATAAAGCACGATGAAATTAATTAGAAGATTTTGACTTATAAGTAATTGGGAATGTTTTTCGCGCGAACATTTTTATGTTGTTATTGATCTTTCTGATGATGGCGAGTGTTAATTAAATTCCTTATGGCTCAATAAATAGACGAGAGATGGATTTTAACGGAAATTTCCTTGTGAGCTTTTCAATGTTATTTTTACAACAGTTTTAATAACTAAAGTAACTTATTTTTGATCTCAATCCTTTGTGAATTATTGTGTTGGTATAAATTGCAGTCATTGAACTCTTTTTAAAAAACATAAATAATTTTTCTGCAGTTGGTAAAAATAAAGTGTAAAGTAAAGAAGAATTAATGAAAAGTGTTAAACAGTTTGTAATTTAATCATAAGTTAGAAAATTATCATTTCCCATCAATTATCTCTTATATTTCTTACAAATTGTCATATTTGTCAGTATTTTCAAAAATATATTGACAAACAGAAAAAATTTCTTGATTATTTATATTTAGATCTCAACAATTACAATCAATAATTATTTTTTCATGTGTTCAGATTTCAAAGTATTTTTCCAGGATTTTTATTCGTAGACAAAATTTAACTTTTAGTAAATCTATTGTAGCTGAAAAGCGACTTTATCGATATTATCTTGATGAAATAACAAGACGATTTTATATAAGAATTCTAAAAAAAGTTTATCAATAGTTCAATGAAATAGTTTACACTCGCTTTGAAAAAGCTTCACTCTTTTTAAAACAATCGTCCTTCTTGTCTGGAATTTGAAAACGGAAAGAACTAGAATCGTTCGGACTCGCTTTTTATAGTTGATCCGTGATGACCGAATTTATAATCTAATTCAAACTATGATAGCAATTACAAATAATAACTCATTCTCTAGCCGACAATTTATTATCACAGAATTTTTCAGTATTTAAAATCCAAATAAGAATAAAAAAAATATTAAGGCATAGACAGATAAGCATGCATATGATTTTTCTTTTTATCTGTATAATGCTGAACCTTTAAAATATCATGAGCAGTGTATTCAAAAAATTTCATCTTCAGTCATGGGTAAATGAACTTATGAACTTTCTTCAACATTTTGCCTCAATAAATAATTAAACTTTATTCTTTTGCAACATCATTAATAATAAAAAAATAAGTAAAGCGAAAAAAGCTAATGAGAATTCTTTTTATGATCACATATAAATGTCCCAAGAGCAAGCGAGAGAGCAGTCGGCATTATTTGTTTGAACTTTATCTTGTCACATTCAAATGAATGTCGGCAAAACATCCAAAGCTTCCTTCATAATAATAATACCATTTTCTCCTTCTCTCGCTCTTTCTTTTGCATATATCCAACATCGTTAGAAGAACTCTCGCCTTATGCTGCTGCTGCCGCTGCTACTCTGCTTGCCACTTCGAATTATTATGAAAATATTTTTTGGTAAACAAATGAAATTGAATATCATCAAGAGAGAAAATCGACAAACATACCAACAACAAAAAATCAAAAATCAGCTACCGAATATTATAAGTTGTGGAAAAGAGATTCAACAGAGAAAAAGATCTCTTTTTTATTTCTTTAAAATTTGAATAAAATCAGTTAAAAAAATTATTAATATCATTCTCGGCATAAAAATATTTTCATCTTTTTCTCGGCTGTCGGTCTGGATTGTCTGATGTGATCATATAGTAGCAAGAGGTCCACGTGCATCAGCAGCAACACCAATTTATTAACAAAAAAAATTTTTTATTCTTTTCTCATCTCTTTCTCTCTCTCGCTCGCTCACCCGCTCCGCTTCAGTAATGAAATCAACTTTATTTTAAAATATGGTCCCATTAGAGACCATAAATTATATGTCATCGGAATGCTGCTGGCCAGCACAAACCGCTTCTGTATTTCTGCCGTTTCTTACACTAAACAGTAAGCACAACAGCCATTTGGTGTCTGTAATGATGATACAAAAAAGAAAGAAGAGAAAAATATTCAAAGAAAATGAGCCTTAAAAAGTTATTTTACGATTTTCCTTTCTTTTCTTTTAGTTAGAGATTTTAAACTTCAATATGATGATGAATATTGATTTGTAGTTTTTGTAAAATATACTTGAATGATTCTTATAATCAAAAAAAGGTCTAAAGAAATTTGGCGTGCATTTTGTTATTTTAAAAATTTAAATTTATTTTGACCGTTATTTCTGAAATTTCAAATTTCAATCGTTATTTTTGAAAATTCAAAATTTTTTGACGGTTGTTTTTAAAATTTTAAATTTATTTTGATCGTTATTTTAGTTAAAATTAACCGTTACTTCAACTTTTGCATTGCTTTAATTTGCTCAACATTTGACCCAAAACAATAACACAAAAAAATGAACTAATTTTTACGATCACAACATGCGCATGATACGATCTACATAAATAGATTTTTAATGGATATTTAGCTACACAAAACATTCAATCCCTAATTCCATTGAAATATAAATCATCATGCATAAATAAAATGTTTACAATCTTTAACACTTTCGTGTTGCAACCTGTCTTGAATCCAATTTTTGTATGTCTTGCTTGACCTGATGCTCGACTAAAAGATAAAAAAAGTCAAAAAAGAGAGATTTCTTTATTTGATTGGAACACAAATTCAGTATAAAAAATCTCACCGTTGATAATCTCATTTAAATAATTTAATTAAAAAATATAAAAAAATCATAAATGTATATTTTTGAGTGAAATGTTGCTGGCTACTGCGCGAGATATTTTTTTTGCGAAATGAGACTTGAAGCTGTTCTTCATCAGGGATTCATAATATTATTGTCTACCGCTAGCATGTGTGAATTTCAATAATTCTCATTTGAATATTTTGACACCATTGAAAAATGTTGCTTAATAAAAAATAAATTTTGAGAATATTTTTTGCTTATTATTAAGTCAGAAATCCCTGATCATGACAAAAATGTTCACTTTTGAGATGAGTAAGTTGATGAAGAAAATCTCCAGCAGCGAAATCTAATAAAAGAGTAAGAAAGGAGTGAAGCGATGGGTAGGCAATATATGATGAAATTTAACAGCACTTCAAAAGCATCGCATGTCTTTTAGCATTTTTTAGTGTTTGTAAATTATCAAAAAAGCGGCATTTAATTTGAAAACTTTTTACAGTTTTAATCAAGTGATGGAAACTGTAATTTTTTTACCTAAACTGTTTTTAGATTTGAAATAATTCTAGGAAAGATTGATTAATATTTTCTTTTTTTAAAATGCTCAATAAAGGCTTATGCTGTCATATTTTATCATTATATAGCAGCATATTGCACTTTAAATGCTCATTTAAGCAAAAAATTAAAATTTTTCTTTTTTGTTAACATTTTTCTAGGGTTCGGCATTATGCATATAAGAAGAATTATGCGCATAATTTTCTTCTTCTTATTCATTTTTATATGGGAAAATCAAGAAGAAGAAGAAAATTATGCGCATAATTCTTCTTCTTATATGCATAATGCCGAACCCTACATTTTTCGAAAGTTTTTTATTTCAAAAAAAATTCTAACTTCATTTTTGCTTGATTTCTCAATGAATAATACAGTTTTATCAATAAAAAGAGCATTAAATAAATGTTCAAAGCTATTTTATAGTGAAATTTTGTCACAAAATGTACAAAATTTTGAAAGATCGAAAGATCATAAAAGGTCATTAAAGACGTTCGAGTGTCCTCGCCTGGATTTCAACTTGAATGTCACTTGACTTTAAATTTAATTAACTTGACGAACAAAACTTGATTTCTGTTAAGAATCAAATCTTTAATTTTAGAACTTCATACTTAGTTTAACATTTTTGGTTAAAAACAGAACAAAACAAATTTATAACGAGAATGTCATTAATTTTATTTAAAAAGTAAATTTTAGAATATTTAAAATCCATTTGAATTTAATTTAATTATTTAAGTGTCCACATCTTGATATTAACCTTGAAAATCAAAAATTTAAAAATTTGCCCAGAAGCGAACAGACACTTTAGTAAATGATAATGACAAGAATCGAATACTATGGGAATAATCCTTAAAAGATTATCGTTTGTATAAACAATGAATGAAACCCTATCTGCTACATTAACTTTTTTCATAACACACAACATGCAACAATTACTTTTTTTCAATAAGAGGTCTCTAGAGAGTGAAATCTGTGGGTGGAGAACTGTAGAACTGCAACAACAAAATTATTAACCAAATGTTTACATCCTCGAAAAGCCCATCATGTGTAAACGTATAAATTTCATCATTTTACCGCACAGTGATGAAAAAATTATTACAGAAGGTGAAATATTTCATTAGTTGCATTCGAGCGTAAGCAAATGCCTTTTGTTAAGTAGCTGCAGCAGCAGCGGCAGCGGCATATTCAACCCCTCGCTTCTGTACTTATATACGCACGTATAAAAATTGAAACCCTTCGTTGCTCGCTGTTGATGCAAAAGAGAAATATAATATTTCACAGTACACGCTGAAAAATGCGTATGAAGATGAGCAGAATGAATTATAATGAAATCTTTTAACTTTGTGCAAAATAGCGAAGATAATTGAGCTGTTTATCATATGGTAAAATTTTTCCTCGCTTTTCTTTGTTGTGGAAATGAAATCTCTTAGGAGATAAGAGAATTTTTTCTCTTTAATGAAAATCTAATCAATTGATAATTTCTTTTAAAAAAATATTACATTTTCAACCGGTTATTGACCACCAAACAACGAGAAATGAAAGATTTTATTTTTATATTTCATTCTTCCTTCTTCTTTATTCTTTTTTCTTCTCTCATTTATTGAAATCGATTTCACCCTCTATTAATTAATGATATTCTACTCCCGTGTATACCCATATCAAAATTATTATAAATATTGAATGCACGTCCGTAAAAAATTACTTCTCTTTTTTATGGAAGCGTAAAAGATCACACACAGGAGGAATTTTGATTTCTTTCTTTATTAATTTTCATTTATGCTGCTACAAGAATAGTAGCATTGAATGAATTGAGAAATTATTTTATTTTTACAGCCTTAAAATTTCTTTTATAATTTGAAAAGAAAAAAGGTTAAAATTTTAATTTTAAAAATTTTTGTAACGGCTTTCTTTTGAAAATTTGAAAAAAACCGTTACATTAAATTTTTAAATTTTCAAAAACTTCTTGATTCTAGGGAAAAACATTTCCACAAAAAACCTTAAAAACTTTCAAAATTTTCTGCAAATTCTTTGTTTTCAGCGCTTTTTCAATCTTCGTGAACAAATACTTTTATTTATTCATATCAATGCTCTAATGGTTTTATGAAATAATCAATACTTGTAAAATGATTCATCAAATGCTATGCAGAAGTTTTCAATATCAATTTTATTGTTTACCTCTAAAAATAATAGTTTGTTTACAAATTTTTGCATCATTTTCTGTTTTGCATCTTTCAGCACTTTTTCTCAGAGCCCGAAGTCCACTAAAAAATTGTATGCTAAGTTGATTAAATTTAGTTGACTTACGTATGATTTTTAGTCAATTTCGGGCTCTGTATTTTCTGCGATTCTGCGGACCTATTTTCTCCTTGTTTCTCTTTGATTCAATCTTAAATTTAACGATACAAAACAGATCAAAAAATTTTATTTTAACACAAATTTATTTTTACTTTTAATTTCATTTTAATAATTTTCCATTTATTTTATAACGACATTTTCAAAAAAGAACCGTTAATTATTTTTCTATGTAGGTTTTGAAAGTTAAATAAATTACAATCAAAAGCATGCAAGTAGTGCACATAAGAAACCTTTTTAATTGCAATGAGTAAAGTCGTAATTTCTCATTAACGCAAAGCTCGACTCTTTTAATCCTCTATAATGAAAAAATATCAGAGCGCAGTAAAATGTGTGAAAAAAATAATTGATTTAACAGAAAATAAATAAAAATTTAATTAATGACTGGCTGAAATTCTAGTTTTTTTATATGTCTGCTGTTAAAGTGACATAAATTATCTTAAAATTTATATCAAGAAAATTAAATGTTTGAATGCAAACAATTGTAACAATGTCTAAAATTCATGGTTACAAAATCCTTTTAGGATCTAATCGTAAACATGAAACAGTCGCCGGCATGTTATTGTATTAATGAAAAATTTGATGTCATCTCTTTGATGGTAATGGAATGCAAAGTAAAAAAAGACGGAATGTGTGTCATAAAAATTTATTTTATCGCTCCATGATCACAAGAATGACACACAAAAGAGAGAGAATTTTCTATTGTAACTGTGCGCTGCATTATAGCAAGTGAATTCAAATCAAAATATTTCTTTTCACCTCTAATGCTCCTTTTCCTTCCACCTGCTATTGTTACTTATAAAAGAAAAACTTTTCTTTCATCATTGAACCAGTTTAATGAACAGGAAAAGAAATTCAATTAATTTAATTTAAGGAAAAAAATATTTCCATCAAATATATTTTTAAATAAAAATGCTTCATTTCAATCAAGTGGCAATGCACACAAAAGTGCCGACTTTTTGAGAGTAAAAATTGCACCACAAAAGAAGCATCTTGACATTTAAATGTGTGTAAATTTAATGCGAATTGACCGAGTGGAAGAGGTTGAGTGTTCTCGTATTCAACACTCGATTGATGAAGGAGAATAATGAATTTTCTTTCGCTACATCGCTTTTTTGCAGGGCCCGCAAAAAAGGCCCAAAAATATAAATCGATAATGATTAAGGATTGATGCTGCTGTTGATGATTGTTTGATGAGGATCGAAAATGATGATCATGAGAGATAATAATGCTTTTGAAAATTGCCGACAGCAGTGGAGAAATCGTGTAGTTAATCGAGCATTGAATTGGACTTATTTGTTTGTAATTTTCTCTTTCATACCGAAATGAATTTCTTTCTTTACTCTATACACACAATGTAATGCAACTGTTGTTTACTTACCATCATTTCTTGTGAATGGAAAAGTCTTAAGAAAAAATATTTTCTCAAGATTTCTAAAATGCCGAATGTACTTTAATTACACTCATGAGCTGCTAGAATTATTTGTAATTAGGCAACTCTTTTGTTGGACTTGAGTTTTAGCTTTAAATTTTTCAATTTTTAATAAAAATTTTACAGAATTTTTAACCTTGAAGCAAATTAGAATGTTAAAAAAACTAATTTATCAAAAAATTTAAGAAGAATTACAAAAGTTATTTAAGGTGAGAAAACTTGGGCAAAATATGTAAAAATAAAGCAGCTATTGAGCTTTAACTCGACCGATAAATGTTAAAAAAATTGAAAAACTATTTCACACTCATATTAAGTGTCTATAAAACATCTATGCATAAAAATAAATTCCTGAGAATTCTTTCATTTCAGTTTGAAAGTTTCGAGTTTGTTAGAAGCAAAAACATATTTTATTTCTTTTATTTAGTTCAATTAAAGTTGAAAAAACAAAAATTATTATACTTTAAGCCAAATATACTCAATTGAAGTTCTAAAAAAATCAAAATTAAAGAGTTTTCAGGAAAAGATGACAATTTTAAGCAAAGAAGGATTCAAAAAGCCATAAGACTTGTCAGAGAGAAATTAAAGCATAAAGAACTTCAAAAATTTGTATTCAATATGATTACGAAGATACTTAAATGATTAAATATAACTTTATGTGCCAAAATAAACTATTTATTAAAAAATTTTCTTTTATTCACTACTTTTTTGAAGTTGTACCAAATTTACACATTATAAGAAAAGAGAAAAGTTTTCATTATTCTCAATTTAAAAAGAACTACATTATGAAGAAAGGAGAAATGATGGCTTCATATCAAAACAACATTTCTAAAATGAAACAATCAAACACAGTCAAGTTTAAATTCACAACTCCAGATTTTGAAAAAAAAATTGTATATAAAATTTGTCGTCTAAGCAAATTTATATATAGATAAGCGGACTAAAACTGGACTATGAGTTTTCATGCATTTAAAAATTCTTGGAGTGCATTTAAAAAATGAAAATCGTTTATATTCTAAAATAATACTTTAATAAAAAGATTCATCAATAACTTACTACCCTACATGATAACAAATAATAAAAGTGAGTTAGAAAACTTTTATATTTTAGAGAATATATCATTCATTTTTAAAACGCTAATACTACATGAATGAAGTTCCGCTTTTTATAAAAATGTTTCCACTTCGTAGCAATGAAATAAAAAATTTCTTCCTTTTTATCTCTCTCTCTCACTCTATTCAATATGAAAGTAAAAAATATTTTGTTAGAGGCTCATAGCGAATAATAAAAACTTCATGGTGGAATGCAAGAAATAGAATCGAGTAGAGTAGAGAAAGAGAGAGAGTAAATTTAATTTTTTGGGCATGGATGCGTTTTGACAAACAGTGTGTGTTAGAGCATTAAGAAAATAATAAAGTTGCAATTTTTTATGAAATGAAAAAGAAAGAGAAAAAAATTTAATTCCACTTTTGTTACGAAAAGACTCTCATTGCTCGAATTTTGGATCGTTTTAAGGAAACATCAATCAACAACTTATGAAATGCTTCTTTGTTCACTTTTCATTGCATCAGATTCATTTTAAATTGCAATCAATTTATCAAAAACACCGTAAATGGCGAGGAAATAATAACAGCAGCAGCAGTAGCAGCCCATAGGCATCTAACAGAAGCTTATGAAAAGAGAGAATATTAAATCGTTATTAATTGCAGTCACTTCATAATGACGTCCTCGAACTGTTTTTAATTCTCTTCCTTTTGTCCACGTGGCACTCAACTCACTCGTCGCTAATCACTTTGAGGTCATAACTAACTACCAAGGTTTTTGATTTTCACAATCTTCATTTCATTTTTAATTTTTAAATATTTGTTTACAGCCACTACTGGTTTATGAAAAAATAATAAATTTTGATTTAAGTTTTAACTTTTTTTCTCTCTTTTCTGTGTATTATAAATTGCTGTTATTGCAGAATGACACTCACTCCCCTTGTCGACTGCTTCTATCGTAAATTAGAGAAAATTTGAATTAAAATGCAAATGAAAGAGAGCAGCAAACTAATCCCAACAGTTATTTTCATACAATTATAATTTTTTTTGTCAAATGAGTTTTTACCATCTATAGAAAAGGTATGCAGTTGAAGATGACACAATAAACATGAAATGTTGAATGTTGAGACTTTATTTGACTTTATTTCAGTTTTTCAATATTGAAATTTTTTGAAATTCAATTTTTGAATTTCATTTTGTCTGTTAAATATATGTTCAAAATTCAAGTTCGTTTGAATTTGAATTTTGAAAAATATGTAACTGTTGGTTTATTTAAAATGAGAAAACTTAGGTATAAATTTTAGATTTTAGGCATAAGAAGATGTGTTTTGCAAGTAATTTTTTGATTGCTAAAAATTTTACAGTTTTATAAAAAATTGAATAAATTTAGTTTTTGACAAAAATGCGTT